>CABHPQ010162449.1:5665-58609 GCA_902168405.1 Peromyscus aztecus
AGAGAGAGAGAGAGAGAGAGAGAGAGAGAGAGAGAGAGAGAGAGAGAATGTGTGTGTGTGTGTGTGTGTGTGTGTGTGTGTGTGTGTGTGTGTGTATTTCCCTTCAGTGGGAATTCAATGGGAATTGCTGCTGTGGGGTTATCTATTGTCTGTGTTTTCGTGGGTACAGCTAACTTCCTTGGGTTGGAGTTTTCCTTCTAATACTTTCTACAGGGCTGGATTTGTGGATAGATATTGTTTAAGTTTGACTTTTTCATGAAATATTTTGTTTTCTCCATGTACAATGATTGAAAGTTTTGCTGGGTATAGAAGTCTGAGCTGGCATTCATTTTTCTTTTAGAGTCTGTTAGACATCTGTCCAGCCCCTTCCTAGCTTTTAGAGTCCCCACTGAAAAAAAAAAGTCATGTGTAATTCTGATAGGTCTGCCTTTATATGTTACTTGGCCTTTTTCCTTTGCAGCTTTCAATACTCCTTCTTTATTCTGTATGTTTAGTATTTTGATTATTATGTGGTGAGGGGACATTTGTTTTCTGGTCCAGTCTATTTTGTGTTCTGTAATCTTCTTGTACCTTTATAAGCATGTCCTTTTTTAGGTTGGGCAAATTTTCTTCTATGATTTTGTTGAATATATTTTCTGGGCCTTTGAGCTGGGATTCTTCTCCTTCTATTCCTATTATTCTTAGGATTTTGTCATAGTGTTCCAGATTTCCTGGATGTTTTGTGTTAGGAATTTTTTAGATTTAACATTTTCTTTGACCAATGAATCTATTTCCTCTATCATATCTTTAACACCTGAGATTCTCTCTTCCCTCTCTTGTATTCTGTTGGTGATGCTTGCATCTGTAGTTCCTGTTTGCTTACCCAGAGTTTGCATTTCCAGAATTCCCTGTTTGTGTTTTATTGCTTCTATTTTCATTTCTAGATGTTGAACCATTTCCTTCACCTGTTTGTTTTTTCTTGGCTTTCTTAAAGAGATTCATTTATTTCCTCCATTTTTTTTTTGTATTTTCCTCAATTTCTTTAAGGGATTATTTTCCTCATTTCCTCTTTAAGGATCTCTGTCATCTTCATAAAGTTATTTTATGATTGTTTTCTTGTGTTTCAGCCGCATTGGAATGCTTTGGTCTTGCTGTTGTAGGGTAGATGGGTTCTGGTGGTGACATATCGCCCTTTCTGTTATTGACACTGGCATTTAGGCAGCCTAATTTGGGGGTGGTTATAGGTCTAGGTGTTGATTCCTGCATTTGTCTTTGTTGGGTTGATGTTTTGTTCCTTGGTTTGTTTCCTCTCTGGTCTTCCAGCCTTGGGTCCCTATAACTGGCATGGCCTCTGGTAAAGCCTAAGTCTTCTTCCAAAGTTGTAGGCAGAAATATGGAGCCCAGGGTATGGGGTGGAGTCTGGAGTTGTTCGGTGGTCTTTAAAGAGTGTTAGCTTGTGGTAGGTGGTGTCTTTCTTAGGGTCCCTAGGACCAGCCTGGCCTCTGGTAAAGCTGCCTAGACTATCGGCTAGAGTGTGGTGCCCAGAGGAGGGGGAGCTGTTGAGTGGGCTTTGAGGGGTGTTGGTGGACAGGGGGTAGTGTCACTGGGGTCCCTAGGACCAGTTAGGCCTCCAGTAAAGCTGCAGGGGCTATGATAACCTTTTTTCTAATACCTGGGATTGACTGGGTGAAAGAGGGAATCTTTTTTGTTGTTGTTGTTGTTGAAAAGACGTGCTTGTCATTCTTAATAAACAACTAGAATAAGAATACATAAGAGAAAGAGTGGTATCTTTATATGATACACAAGTGTATGTTACAAGAATTCCATCAGGCACAGGAGCCTCAGGTTTAAGGCCTCAATGTTAGGCCAAAAAAAAAAAAAAAAGGCATGGTAAAGTTTTCAACATCTATGTCACTTGTCATAAAGGAGGGTGTAATAGAAATTGTCTTTAATAAAATCATAATTGAAGTTCCCCTCATTTTTCTTTCATTAAGATGCTAAGTTTATGTCTGAGCATGAAGAAAAAATTGCAGCTCCATGTAGTCAGTCAAGCCTGCCAGGCCAAAGTGAAGGTCACGCGGAGATTCCCAGGAGGGTTGATCCATCAGCAGCTCCATCTTCCTTGAGGAAGGGAAGGGCCCATATTTGTCCCATAACAGTCCAAGCCCCTTTCCCCATGCCCCAGACAAAAGAAAAAAAGAGAAAGAAAAGGCCAGCCACTTCCTAGGACATCTGGTTCTCAGAAAACCCAGAGCCCCATGAACCAAGGGTTCTGCCCAGGTCCATGAAGATGGAAAGGGGCAACGTTGTCTTTTAAATTTTTAACAGAAGTAGCCTGAAAAGCACTGTAACTACAATTAGAAAAGAAAAGAAAAAAAGAAAAAAAAAAAAGAAGGAAAAAATGGAGGCCTCTTCTTTAGTGTAAAAGTCTTTGTCTGGTTTTTCCTGGATTTTTTTTTTCCTACTGTGGCTGAGGCACCTCAGTGCATGGCGGTCGCGCTGGCCACGGCAATGGCTTCTTGAATTTCTCGTATAACCAGGATCCGGGTCATCATCTGTCCCATCTGTTCTCTGCTGATAGGCTGGACTGAGTACCAAACTGGGCTGCTGGGAGCCACCACCGGCTCAGGTGTCAGGTAAAAGGTGTCATTTCAGCCTTTCACACTCTGGGGGCATTTGAAGAGGTAGAAATCGTATAGCTTCATGCAACACCTCAATGGATTCTCTGGATTCTCTGTCTGTTCTGCATACATGTCATCTGTAACTTTCTGGCCAGTCTGATGGATCCCAAGGGCCTTCAGATAACGGATACTCGTGCTTTTATCCTTAGGATTTGAGGGGTTCTTCTTTGTCTGTTGAAGGACCTTGGAGAAAGCCAGCTTCATGTGCTGATCTACTGTCTTCAACAGGAAGTACTTGGTGTTAAAGAACATGAGGGTGGTCAGCAGTGTGGAAGGGGAATGTGCCCCAAGCTGCTTGCATTCCCACAG
Source organism: Peromyscus aztecus (assembly GCA_902168405.1). Taxonomy (NCBI): domain Eukaryota; kingdom Metazoa; phylum Chordata; class Mammalia; order Rodentia; family Cricetidae; genus Peromyscus; species Peromyscus aztecus. The sequence goes on from CABHPQ010162449.1 coordinate 8,635, forward strand.
CATCTCTTCAGTCACGTGGCTGGGCAGAACATAGCCAAGTGGAGTGACCCAGGCCTGGACATCCTTCAGAACTTCATGCAACCACTCCGTGAAACGAACATAGTAAAGATCAGAAAATATGTCATCTACTCTTCCATTTTCAAAAAGATACTTTTGTATACACAAGAAAATGTAGTAGAGCACATCTGGGTCATAGGGTTCACCTTCTCCATTTCGAGCTTCCCGTGTCTTTAAACAGAGGCCATAATTCAATTCGGCCACAGCAGAGGAGATCAGATCTTCTTGGAATCGTAGCAACTGGCACCTCCCAATGGGGGCCAGTCTGTTTTGAGCATCTTTCTCTAATTCAGCATTCTTGGTCTGAGCCCAGTTTTTCCATACTTCAAGCCCTTCTTCAGGCTTCAAAGAATTTGGAAGCAAAAGTTCTGGTGAAGGCTGTGGTTGTGACTGTGGCTCAACTTCAGCAACCTGTACAGTTTGTGCTGAACAAGTAACCTGGAGCTGCTGCTGCTGTTGGGGTGGTGGTGGTGTCTGTTCTTGTGCAGTTTGCTGTTGTGGCTGCTACTGTGGGTCCCATATATGTACAATCTGAGCTGTGTTCTGGTACGTGCCTGCAACAAGAGGGAATCTTTATAGCAGTTGTTTATAATCCTTCTAAAAAGGGCCTAGAGAAATTCCATTCTATCCTGACTGCATTGTCTTGCAGCGATCCTTTCTGGTTGGGAGCAGCTTCTCTACTCTGTTCACAGAATGGTGGGTTTTGAATTTTCCAATTATATAGGTCACTGGCTATTGCTTGTTCAGTAACCACTTGCATTGTGAAAACACACACACATGTCCATCTGTTTCCAAACCACACACATGACCACACTCTACCATATACCTTGCATACATGTCTATATATGCTTCTACTAAACACCAGCATTACAAGACAGTATCTTGCAAGGTGATAAGACATCATCAATAAAATGCTCAATGTTACCTATTACTGAATTTTCTACTAGACAAATCTTTTCAAAATGATGAACTTGAATCCGAGCAACCTCTCCCCAGAAAATCAGACACTTGAAGGTATCATTCAGATAGGTGCTAACAGGAGGTAAAATTTTCAGACACCACCATAACAATATACTTTTAGAATCCAGTAAAATAACAAATTCAAGTGATTGTAGAAACATAAATGTAGAAAAATCGATGTAAATTTATGCTCTTGAAAAAAATATTCCCTTGTTACTTTAAAATTATGGGGCTGGAGAGATTGTTCATCAGTTAAAAGCAAGTTTGGTGCACTTTGTTGAGAGGACACATGTTCAGTCTTTGACTCCAGTTCCAGGGGGATCTGGTGCCCTCTTGTGGCCCACTCAGGAACCAGGCACACAGAAAATGCATTTACATACATGCAGATGCCATTTACTGCTGCTGGCATCTATATATTGGGGTTTAGGGTTTGTTTCTTACATAGCTTCTTTACTTGAATACTTTTTTCAACTTTGTCAATTCCTCATGTGCTAGGGACAGTGCATGTACTTGGGGCTAAAGTGTCAACAAAAACAAGGTGACAGTCTTGGCTTCTTGCTTACTCTGAATGGTACTAATTTTGTATTTAGTATAGCATCAGTTAGACCACACAACTTGAATGTTAACATTATTACATTATTCATTCAGAGGTCAAATTCAATTATTATTTATATTTTAATCAGGATTACAGTATCCATATCTGTAAATATTTGGAAGCATTAGTCTCCACACAGACTACTTATCCATAACAAATTAGACCTTTTAGAACTCTGGCATGCCCCCCCCCATTTACTCAAATGACCAAGCTTAATTTCAATAATGTGTTACCCTGACACCTAAATGTTTCTGGACATGTTGTAACATGATAGAGAATCTGCAATGTGTTCTTACTCAAAATGTTTCATCTGAACTTAACTTCCCTTGTATAGAAGATACAGTGCCTAAGGGCTGGGAATGTAGCTTGGTGATTGAGCATGTTCCTACTACCCACAAGTCCCTGAGTTTAATCCAAACTGAAAATTTAATAAAGGACAGAGCAAGGCCAAATCCATATCTATAGTGTATTCTCCTTAGAATACATTTTGTAAAAAGGGCAGCTGGAAGGTCAATGACAAATTTCTCAATGTTGTAAAATTCTGGATCACTTCTGTGGTAGGGATGACATTCCGTCTTGGCTGATGTAGTAAGGGATGAAAAATCATGTCTGCAATTTTTTTTATAAAGGGTCTCTATACGGCCAAAGTTGGACTTGAAATTACTACGTAGCTAGATTTGCCTCCAACTCTTGATCCTTCTACCTCAGCTTTCCAATTATTGAGTTTCAGGCATGCACTATTTCACCTAACTCTAAATGTATTCTTAACAGTACAGCCCCAAATACCCATAAATACAGAAAAATAGGATTGATATAGGAAATTGTTAACAATTTTGAATCTAGGTGAGGATACCAAAGTATGTTGTTGACTATAAATGGTTCCAATTTGGTTATTTTCATTAATTTTTTATGGGAAGCTCACGAGAGAAGACCACTCAGACACAATCTATAGCCAACCAACAGTCTTTATTCCAGTTGGCTGGGACTACACTCAGGTATTCAGGACCCAAGTGTAGCACCAAGCATTTAGAGCAAAAACCCATCCTATTATCCTTCTCAGCAGCTGAAGTGGGAGCTTTTGCCCAAACAGGCTAATTAACAGAAGTCAAGATACATTAGCAGGGGTATCTTGACCTCAGGATCTGAGAACAGATTTGGGTAATTTCCCACAATATTCTCTATCAAAGATGGCAAATTCTTGTCCTGTCACAAATGTATAGTTTATCTTAACATCTGGGCAGAGAGCATAAATTACAGAATATTATCCTTTCAAATATTTATGGGTTTAACCCCTTTAAAAAGTACTTGTTCATAAACAGCTGTATTTTGAACATCTCCACACAAATTTGTAAGTTATGAATTCTCAATGAAAATCCTTTCATGTTCCTTTTCATTCACTAGATTTTATCCAGAATGATGGTATTTAAAATTTAATAGTGGATGAATGCATGTTTTTGAAACTATCAGCAATATAATTTTGCCTTTCACGAGTTATAGTAATGCCAATAAAAGGGAGAGCAATGTAAAAGCTATTTTACAGAACATGGGAATGAGCCAAATATTCCTTCAAGAATTTTATTATTTATTATAACCCTTTTCTCCACAACTTTGGCTGGTACTGTGCTTGCCATTAACAAATTATGCATAAACACTCAGTCTAATATGACAGGAGCCACAGAACATGAATGGTGACAAGGAAAGTGCCTGAGATAAACCTAGTTCCAATAACTGTTCTCCCTAAACTGACTGTCCTGGTTGAGCAGTATTTGAGGAATTATGTTTATACAATTAACAAGATGAGAGTAAATCAAGAACATGATGGTCACCCTATTACTTTTGACATTCATACACATTCTCAACAGAGTATCACCCATGAACAGACTTTCCTCATTCTCATTCGCAAAGATATCATTGACAAGAGTATATGAATACTCTGATGTTGACCAATTCTAGGGCAAATTAAACTTCTTTCCACATTCTTTTCAGCCACAGTCTTACCAATGTGAGTTCTCTGATGTTCAGTAAAATTTCCATACAAAGGATTGTCTACCTTCCGTACATGCATAGGATTCCTGATGATTATGTATTTTCTGATGCTGTGTAAGCTTACCATTTACAATAAGGCTTTCCCACATTCTTTACATCCATAGGCTTTTTATTAACATGAACTTTAGCATGCCAAACCAAGCTAAAGGTCTTTTCACATTCTTAACGTTGGTATGGTTTCTCACCCATGTGAATTCTCTGATGTGCTTTAAAGTATTCACCACGAGTAAAGTATTTCCCACATTCTTTACATTCATAAGGATTCTTGCCAGTATGAATTCTAAAATGTCCAAGAAATTGATATCGAAAGGCTTCCCCACATTCTGAACATTGAAAGGGCTTCTCACCAGTGTGGATTCTCTGATGAATTCGAAGTCCTCTACCACGAACAAAGCCTTTTCCACATTCTTTGCATTGATAGGGTTTCACATCAGTATGAATTTTCTGATGTTGTGTGAGGTTTGAGCGACGATTAAAGGCTTTCCCACACTCATCACATTCAAATGGTTTCACACCAACATGAATAATCCTATGTTGAACAAGGGTGGAGACACGCTTGAAGGACTTCCCACATTCCTTGCATTCAAACAATTTTCGATCTGTATGAATTATTTTATGGCTCTTAAGATGGGCATGAAGACGAAAGGCCTCTCCACACTCCTTACATTCAAAAGATCTCTCACCACTATGAAATTTCTTGTGGCGAATGAGATGTATATTAAGTCTAAAGACTTTCCCACATTCCTTACAATCAAAGGGCTTCTTTCCAGTGTGAATACTCTGATGCTCAGTAAAATTTGAACGGCGACAGAAGTATTTCCCACATTCCTTGCACTGATATGGTTTTTCATCAGTATGAATTCTTTGATGTTGAGTAAGTAGGGACTGAAGTCTGAAGGCTGACCCACAGAGTTTACAATCGAAAGGTTTCACATTAGTGTGAATACTCTGATGCACAGTAAAATTTGAACGTCGACGAAAGAATTTCCCACATTCTTTGCACTGATATGGTTTCACGTCAGTATGAATACTCTGATGTTCAGTAAGGTGGTACTTACGTCTGAAGGCTGATCCACACAACTTACACTTGAAAGGTTTCTCATCAGTGTGAGTTTTCTTATGCTCAGAAAGGTATACCTGAAGCCTAAAAGCCTTCCCACATATATTACAGCCAAAGGGTTTCTCACCTGAACGAATACTCCGATGTTGCACAAAGTATGAGCCACTACTGAGTATCCTGCCACACTGCTTACATTGAAATGATTTTTCTCCTGTATGAATGATGAGCTGTGCTAGTACACTGAGGGCCTTTCCACATTCCGTACACTGAAAGGGTTTCTCACCAGAATGAATTTTCTGATGTTCCATGAAGTTTGAGTGATGATTAAAGGCTTTTCCACATTCATTATATTCATATGGTTTCACACCAGAATGAATAATTCTATGTTGAACAAGACTGGAGACATCCTTGAAAGACTCACCACATTCCTTGCATTCCAAAGGTATCTCACCATTGTGAGATTTCCAATGTCTTGTAAGCTGTTGGTGGAGTCTCAAGGCCTTCGCACCTTCATTACATTCATAGGCTTTCTCTCCAATATGAATAGTCTGATGCTGAGTAAGAGTTGAACTACAATCAAAGTACTTCCCACACTCTTTACATTCATATGCTTTTTCTATATTGTGAGTAAGAATCTGGTTGGTATATGTAGGCATTTTTTCCTTCTTGGTAATCTTTTGATCATCATTTCCTTCTTGACAACTCTGTAGTCCCTTGAATGTTCTATAGTTGAGTCCATTACTAAAACTGGAGCCCTGGAGGTCAAAAGTTTTACTTATATGCTTTATGTTCTCTTTGGGTAGATTTATATTATGATCGTCTGGAGATATTTTTTGAAGTTCATAATCTGACTCCAAATCTGAAAGAAAAGGAGAAAGCAAGACTACTTTATTTTCCTGTGACACAAACAGACAAAACCCATTCAAACAATGGCCCAACTCTAAAGTATTTTTTGAGCTGAACAGAAGCAAGGAGAGCAGCAATAACCAAAGTTAATGTGAAACAGTACTCTTTATGATAGAACAGGTTGGAAACGGGAAGGCATATCTGCTTAGAGAGATTAAAACAAACAGTACTGAAATAATCTTATGTGGTTTATGCATACTACAGGAAATACACATTCTTTGATGAAGGCTTTGGCCCAAATAATGAGAAAAATAATGTATCACACAAATACCAAGTATCTGTCATGCATTAAGAAAACTGGTCAGGGCCTGGAATTGTTAAAAAGAAGGGAGTAAAAAATCTGTGGTGGTGGTGGTAGACAATGGTAATAATCCCAGTAACAGGCAGTCAGAGGTAACAGTGTCGTAAATTCCAAGACAGCTTGGACTACATAGTAATACTCTCTCTTGAAAAAAAAAAAAAAAAGCTAAAAAGAAAACAGAAAGAAAGGGGGGAAAATACATTAGAATTTTAAAGAAAACTAAGGGTCTCCGGCCAGAGAAACAGGTATGCTCATTGCAGATCTTTACCTATTCTCCTTCTCCTCCAAATCCAGTTCCCTAGTCTCATCTACAGCAGACCATTTGAGGTGGCCTGCCCTTCAGCCTTGCCCCCATCTCCAGCTGATCACACAGATCCACACCTCCAAACGTCTTTCTCCCCATTCACTGCTTTATCCCAACCCACAGCTCCAACAGAGATTCCCTGGGAACTCAAAGGCCACTCTGGACAGTGAAACAGGTAGGCTAACTGCAGATCTTTACCTTCTCAACTTTCCTTTCATCTTCATATGCAAACACATAAAACCAAGGCTAACTTAAAAAAAAGAAAATCTTGAGTAATAAAAGAACTGCAGAAAGTATCACCATCCCCAATTTCAAGTTATACTATGGAGCAATAATAATAATAATAATAATAAGATATTGACATAAAAACAGACAAGTTGATTAAATTGAAGACCCAGACATCAATCTGCACATTCATGGACACCTGACTGTTGATAAAGAAGCCAGAAATACACACAGGAAAAAAGACAGCATCTTTACCAAATGGTGCTGGTCAAAAAAGACAACTGCATGTACAAGAATGCAAATAGATCCATAATTATCACCCTGCACAAACCTCAACGCCAAATGGATCACAGACCTTATTATAAAACCAGATACACTGAACCTGAGAGAAGAGAAAGTGGGGTATGGCCTTGAACTCATCAGCACAGGAATAGACTTTCTGAATAGAACACTATTAGCACAGGCACAAAGATCAACAATTAATAAATGGGACCTTATGAAACTGAAAAGTTACTACACATCAAAGGACACTGTCACTTGGACAAGGCAGAAGCCTACAGAATGGGAAAAGATTTCATCAACCACATACTGATAGAGGGCTAACATCAAAAATATATAAAGAACTCAAAAAACTAGATATCAAGAAAACAAATAATCCAATTTAAAAATGGGATGCAGATCTAAACAGAGGACTCTCAAAAGAGGAAACTTAAATGGCTGAGAAACACTTAAAGGAATGCTCAACATCCTTGGATATCAGGGAAATGCAAATTAAAATTACTTAAATTAAATTAAAACATGTGACCACTCACGAGGGCGAATATGTGGAGAAAGGGAAACACTCATCCACTACTGGTGGAAGTGCAAACTTGTACAGCCACTATGGAAATCTATATCGTGGTTCCTCAGAAAGGTGAGAATCAATCTATCTCAAGAAGATAAAGCTATACTGTACATATATCCAAAGGACTCTTCATCCTACCACAGAGACACTCAACAATGTTCATTGCTGCTCTATTTTTAATAGCCAGAAATTGGAAACAACCTAGATATCCCCCAACAGAAGGATAATAAAAATGTGGTACATTTACAGAGTGCAGTATTATTCAGCCACTAAAAAAAATGAAATCAGGCCAGGTGGTGGTGGCAGCATATACCTTTAATCCCAGCACTTGGGAGGCAAAGGTAGGTGGATCTCTGTGAGTTTGAGGCCAGCTTGGTCTACAAAGAAAGTTCCAGGACAGCCAGAGCTGTTATACAGAGAAGCCTTGTCTCGAAAAGACAAACAAACGAATGAACAAACAAAAAGAAATCATGAGTAAATGGATTGAACTGGGAAAAAACAGAATATTCTGAGTGGGATATCATAGATCCAGAAAGACATGGTATGGTATGCATTCATTTCTATGATGATATTAGCTGTTAAATCAATGATAATCAAGCTACACTACATGGAACTGCAGGATTAGGTACAGAGTTAGAGATGGGAGGGGGCATAGATTTTAATAGAAAAGGCAAATAAAATAGTTATGCATGGATGAGGGGCTGGAATGAAAGGATCAACGGGGAAGGGGAGAGGAGAAGGGGACAAGGGAGGAAATATAAGGAGAGATACCTAAACTTAAGGGCCATTTGAGAGGCAGTATGGATATCTAATACAGTAGAAACTTCCTAAAATATATACATATATGAAGGCTACCTAAATGAAATAGCCAAGTAATGGGGGAGACAGAATCCCAACTGACCATCTCGTCATCAAATGAAGCTTCTAGTGCCAGAGTTGGTTTACTTCACCTAATTGAGCTGTTGTCGGCCAAAGGGGTGCCATGGGAACCCCAAACAACTCAGGGTGTTGCCACAAACTGATGGCAAGTCCACAAAGCTGAGGACAATAGTTACATAACACATCGAACATGGAAAAGTCAAGCTGGTGCCTACACAGAGCATCCGCCCCTATGTTCCGGTGTCTTTGGTACAATAAGATATTCTGCATACTACCAGAAGAGAAACTTAAACACCAAGCCAACCAAAAGCCCTTGAATGTAGTCTTTCCTGCAAGCTATACCATGGCCATGATGGCACAAAGTTTGTGAGAGTAACGAATCAATATGTGATTTGTTTAAGGTCTACTCCACGAGATGGAACCTAGTCCTACCACTGGTTGAGTGATCAGGAACCTGAAACTAGACAGCCCAGGAACCTAGGGTCAAACCAAATATTACTGTCCTAAAAACACAAAAGCAAAAGCAGAAACAAAGCAATAAAATGGGTCCTAATGACATTCTGCTATATTTATAGATCAACGCCTTTCTCAGCCATCATCGGAGGAGCTTCTTCATGCAGCAGCTGGGAACAAATACGAGACCCACAGCCAGACACTATCCAGAGAATGAGACCTTGGGACACTCAGCCCTAAAAGGGATGTTTCCATCCAATCTCTCCCATAAAAGCTCAGAGAACCCTGTGGAAGAGGAGATGGAAAGAAACAGCGTAAAAGCCAGAGAGATGGAAGAAACCAGAAAACAAGGGTCTCTAAATTAACATGATCAAAGCTCTTATGATCCCAGAGATAGAGGCAGCATGCACAGGGCCGGCACTCACCCAAACTGCACCAGGTCCTTGGTACATAAACTGATTATGGCTTCCAGTTTAGTATTTTTATGGGATTCATGAGTGTGTAAACAAATATGTCTCTGTTTCATGTGCCTTTACTTGTGCGATGTCCTTTCTGCTTTGTCCAAATCCAACGTGCTAGTTTTTGCTTTAGCTTATCTTATTATTTTCCCCTAGAAGCCTATTTTTAAGGAGACAGGATCTGGATGGGAAAGGAGGTGGGGGAACTAGGAGGGGTAAAGGGAGGAGAGGCCACAATCAGCACTTATTATGTGAGCAAGAAAATCCATTCTCAGTAAAAGGAGGGGGAAAAGAAGACCAGGAGACATAACAATAAATATCGGCAAGAAGTCGGAGACTAAAATGTCCAGAAAACTAAAATCAACCCCCAAATGTTATTTAAAATGGAAAGTTCATAAAGAAAATCACTTCCGATGATCCTCCTGAGATGATAATGTTTTTAGTACAAGAGTAAAAGTTTGTTTTAGATTAATTAGGATTGATGGAAGGTTATCTGTGGATAATATCTTAGTAAGGGAGGCATGAAATTCTTAGTATCAACTATCATATCAATGACTCACCATCAACAGTTCAACAAAAAGTATTTCAACATGTAGTTATAGACAAACAGTACACGAGGCAAAATGTCTCTAATTAGTACATTCAGGTAACAACATTTTTAAAGCCATTTTATTTGGAGGGGGTTGTTGTTGAGGTTGTAATTTTGTTGGGTTTTCTACTTTTTGTTTTTAATCACTCATTTATTTTCATTTTATGCGTTTCTGTGAGCGCCTGCATGTATGTGTGTATATAATTTGCATGCCTGGTCCAAGGAAGCCAAAAGAGAGTACCACATCCTTTGGGATTGGCGTTATAGGCAGCTGCAAGCCTCCACATAGGTGTTGGAAACCCAGTGGGTACTGGAAGCAAAACCTGGGTCCTCTGTAAGATCAGCAAGAGATCCTAACCACTGCACCATCTCTCCAGCCCCTCTGTTTTGAGATGGTCTCATATAGCCAAGGCTGGTCTCAAACTCAGTATGTAGCTGAGGATAACCTTTAAGTTCTGATCTTCCTGCTTCCACCTCCCAAACCCTGGTATTACAGATATGTCCCCTATACTAGACAGGGTTCTCTAGAGGAAGAGAACTGTTCATTATATATATGGGATTTATGAAAGTGGCTTACAGGCTCTGGTCCAGCCAGGCCAACAATGCCTGTCTAACAACACAAAGTCTAAGAATCCAGGGGTTGTTCACTCCATGAGGCTGGATGTCTCAGCTTGTCTTCAATACATGCTGGAATCTGAAGAAGTAGGCTCTCATGCCAGGAAAGGAATAGACTTGCCAGCAGAGTGAGGGCAAGCAGACAAAAGGCAAGAGCTTCCTTATTTCACATCCTTTTTACAGGATGCCACCAGAAGGTAAGGAAAGATTTAAGGTGGATCTTCTACCCTCAAAAAGAAATAGATTAAAAGTGGGTCTTCCCAATTAAAATGACCTAATTAAGAAAAATCTCACACAGGTGTACCCAGCTGCTTGGGTTTTAGTTAGTTCCAGATGTAGTCAGGTTGACAACCAAGAAGAGACATCACAGTCTCCATGCCAAGCTAGGTAGAAGGCTGTGTTGTGTGTGCGCTCACATGTTGTTTCATTGGCTTCTCTACCTATTCTTTTTGAGTCAGGGTCTCTCATTGCCTGGAGTTTGACAGGCAAACTAGGCTAAATTGTCAACAAGACAAGGGATCGGCCTTTTCCACTTCCCCAGTGCTGCAGTTAGAAGCATAGGTCACACCATCACACCTTGATTAGAGTGACTAGGAAGATAGACAATTAAAATATTTGCTACGCCTCACTGTGCTCCTGAATTCACTGGTGTTCAAAGTGTCTTATCATTGGGTCAGTGGTTAAGGACACTGACTGCTCTTCCAGAGGACCGGGGTTCCAGTACCAGCAGCCACCTGTAACTCCAGCCCCAGGGGATCTGATATTCTCTTATGGCCTCTTTGGGTACCTGCACACTTGTGTGCACACACACAACCAGTAAGATATGTTTAAGCCGGGCGGTGGTGGCGCACGCCTTTAATCCCAGCACTCAGGAGGCAGAGGCAGGTGGATCTCTGTGAGTTCAAGGCCAGCCTGGTCTACAGAGCGAGATCCAGGAAAGGTGCAAAGCTACACAGAGAAATCCTGTCTCAAAAAACAAAAACAAAAACAAACAAACAAACAAAAAAGATACATTTAAAATGGTAGAAAAAGGGTAACTGCTCCAGTAAGAGGGAAGAAGGTGAGGACAACTTAGTGAGTCATGAACTAGAAGCCCTGTGACAGCCTTTGCTATGACCTTGACTTCCTTCCCAAGTCTCAGGCATGTTCTTCCACAGGCCTTGGCCATTTGAAGGAAGTGTGTCAACCCAGTGTCAGCCATGAGGTGACTCTCCGACCACATGCTGTGCCTGGCAATGCTGGAGTCCTGCCTTCCTCTTACTCACCTGGGCTGGGCCTGTCTGTTTCTTCCTTCACAACCATCCAGGGCTCTCTCTCCTGCTCTAATAAGGCGATCAGATCAGGTTTGGAAACGGAATTTCCCACTTAAAAGAAAGAAGAAATGACACATGGAGACTTTTTTCTTTCTTTTTTTTTTCTTTTTTCTTTCTTCTTTTTTAGACTCAGTCTCTCTTGTTATCTCAGGATGTCCTGGAACTTGGTATGTAGACCAGGCTGGCCTTGAATTTACCTTGAAATGCCTGCCTCTGCCTTCCAAATGCTGGGATTAAGAATGTGTACCACCATGAGCTGCCTGTGCAGATTTTTAAAACTACACTTACTTATAACAAAGGTCTGTCTATACAGCTAGTAAACCTAGCAACTGGGGGAATGAGCCTGCCAGCCTGCACTGCATAGCAAGACCCTTGTCTCAGAAAAAAAATAAATAAATAAATAAAGGAGGTGGGTCTGTTGGTCTTTTCTGTATCGAACACACAGATTGCAAGCCCAGTGCCACTTTGAGATCTTTGGCAGCAGTTAACTCTGCAGCTCACACACGATTGAGCCTGTATGATAATGAGTATTCAGAGACGGGTAATGCCTGGGGGGCACTCACCAACCTAAGACAGAGCACTGTGTGGCCTGGGCAGGCGTCTCCATGATGGGTAAGGTGACCTGCTGACGTCCCACGCAACCCAAGTCAGAAGCTCATTTATTAATAAAAGGGGGACCTATAGGGCCCTGGCCCCCCGTTTTGGGTAACTGCTGCCTTGTTTGCGCACCTTGACCTTGAGATCCTCCACCCTCCTGAATGCTTAAGAGAAGTCCCTTGTCTGTGTATCCTGAATAATGGGCGTTAACAGATTAGAAGCAAGATTGTAAAACATCAGTAGCGAACTTCTGCCCTCCGGGGTCCTCCCATTGTGCTGTAAGCCTGTATTTAAGATCTCCTCCCCTCTTCAATAAATGACATTCAGCATTTAAAATTAAAAAAGATATATATATATAATTGAATGAATACTGCGAATGTAATCTATGAATACCACAAATGTGATTAATATCATGAGTGTAATTAATGAATATCATGAGTGTAATTTAAAAAATAAATAAATTAATTAATTAAAAAAAAGAAGGAGGTGGGGGTTAATCTCATTTAAATGTAGGTAAGAGCTTATCACGTAAGAAGAAAGTATATATAGTGGGGGAGAACATGAACTTAGGCTACACTGTTCTCTGCAGCTCACCGACAATGCCATTTATTTAGGCAAGTCCCGTAAGATTCTATGCTCAATTTTTCCATCTAAAGACTGGAAATGGTGGCACACAAATGTAATCACAACACCTGAGGAGGGGAAGCAGGCAGAGAAGTCCAAGGCCAGCTTTAGTTTCAAGGCAAGTCCAAAGATAGCATGAGCTACATGAGACCTGGTCTCAAAAAAAGCGATTAATAATAATAATAATTTAGATTGAGTTGATGACATCTATTGGATAGGGTTGCTACTGAGATAAAATACTATATTCAAACACTCTAAATACTATCTGACCTATACTAACACAAAATTATGTTTATTTTTAATTTTCATTTATTACTTAGTAATGCTGGGGATGGAACCAGGTCCTTGAGTATGCTGGGCACGTGCTCTACCATTGAGTTACAACCCCAGCCATGAAAATTGTTATCATTATTGTTAACTATGTTGCCTTCTTTCACATTTGGACCTCATTCTTACAGATTTGCTCAATGAAAGTGACAAATTCACAGCCTGAAACTTCCACAACAAAACAGGTGTTCGTTGAGGGAAACAGAATGTGTCCACTTCTGTTTTGAATTGATTCTATTGATTCATTAGTAAGCAAATTATTTACTTGTGTATGCATGCATGTACAGTGTATTTATGTTTTTATGAGAGTGTGTACACAAGTATGGGTAAGCATGCATGTGTGTGTATGGGTCAGAGAGCAGTGTAAGGTGTGTTCTTTGATTGTGCCCCACCTTGGTTTTTGAGACAGCATCTCTCTCTCTGAACCCAAAGCTCACTGAGAGGATCTCCAAGGTGTGGACAAAAGGCAGATGTGTCATGGGCCTCCTGTTTTCAACCCAAAAAAATCTCACATTATTCCTTTGGGAGAAGGAGGAACTCAGCTTCCTCTTTAAAATTCTATTGATTTAAATTTCTTTTATTTTATACGCATGTGTCTGTCTACATGTACATTTGAGCACCACATGCATGCATAATGCCCATGGAGGCCAGAAGAGGGCATCAGATCCATGGAACTGGAGTTATACATGGCTGTGGGCTACCTTGTTGGGTTGGGAATTGAGCCTGGGTCCTCTGCAAGTGCAGCCAGTTCTCTTAAACACCAAATTATGTCTATACCTCACCCTGTAGACTAAGCTAGCCTGGAACTCACTATGTATCTGAGGGTGACCTTGAACTCACAATGATTGTTCAGCCTCAGTCTTTTAAGTGAAGGAATGACAGCCATGGGCCACCAAGCCCAGCTTCAGCTACCACAGAAAAATGGCCCTGTCTTTTCATTCAGAGTGAGGAAAGCCAACAGTGTAGAGAACACATCCTCTTTCATGGGGACAGATGGCCTTACCCACTGTGACGAGGTTGCTGTAGGTCTCCAACATCATGTCCCTGTATAAGTCCCTCTGAGAAGCGTCCAGGCAGGCCCACTCCTCCTGAGAGAAGTCAACAGCCACGTCCCTGAATGTCACTGACCCCTGAAACCACGCACGCATGCACGCACACACACATACACACACACACACACACACACACACACACACACACGCACGCACGCACGCACGCACGCGCGCGCGCACTACGCTCCCTACACACTCACACATATCACCATCCACCCACACCCACACCCAGGCCCCTGGCTCATACCTTACTCAGTGGAGAACTACGCCAGCGATTTCTTCCTCCAACTAGAAGGCTCTGACACTCCGCGGTAGCAGCGCCAGGACACAGAAAGTTGATCTGTTACTTCCGGCGCGGCGACCCCTGGGAAATACAGTCATCCAGTGCAGACACACACACCCTACACCCCACCCCGGAAGCCTAGCTCTTCAGAGAAATCCCAGCATACAACCTAGACCACCGCTCTGGGAGCCGCGCCCAGTGGTTTGAGGGAGCTCCCAAAGGGATGCGCGCTTAAAGCGTAAGCTCCCGTGTGTGCTCCAAATGTACTTCCGGGTTCTTCGCGTAATGTGTTTTCGCTCCTATGGAATGTACAGACGAGCCTAAGGGTTTGGGTGTTTTGTTTTGTTTTGGTTTTTGGTTTTTGGAGACAGGGTTTCTCTGTGTATCCCTGGTTGTCCTGGAACTCACTCTGTGGATCAGGCTGGCCTCGAACTCACGTAGATCTGCCTGCTGCTGCCACCCGAGTGTTGGAGTTAAAATTGTGAGCCACCAACGCCCGGCTGAACCCAAGTTGAAAGTGCAGAATTGGAATAAAATCAGATCGAGACATAACTGCTTTGATTGCACTTTGCCTGAGACCCACTGCAGAAGGATTCCACCTCGCTGTGCGATGGTAGGGACTATGATACATTTCAAAAGACAGAACTACAGAATTGTTTGGTTTTAAACGTGGAGAGGACGGGCAGGTTACATCAGAGATTTCGGAGAGCCAGATGACCCTGTTTTCTAGATAGAAAAATGTGACTGAGGACCACATAGATTTGTATGGACAGAACGGTCCATTAGACAGACATATACCTTATGACTATCACGTGAAAGTATCCTAAACAAAAAAAATACGTTTAGCTTTTGTAGGAAAAACCCACTTTTATTGTAGCATGACATTATTGAACTTTCAAAATCTCTTTTGTTGTTTCTTATATTTACACAAACTTCTTTTTATTCCAGAACGTGATAGAAAACAAATGTCAAGGGAATAGAGGGTCCTTGTAATACCACTAATCGAATTAAATGTATCATAAATGATCTAAACCTAAAGTATAAAGTATAGATTGTCAGATTAGGTTTGAAAACAAGCAGACCCAGCCACATGTTAACTACAGAAAATATGTTAAAGGTAAGTACTCTAGCAGATTAAAGTGACCATCCTCACAATAGTCAAAAGAAGACTTAAGTCAATTTTAAAATCGAAGCAGATGGGGGATAAAGAACATTGCCGGTGATAATAAAGAGGGCAATTTCATCAAAATAAACTTGGCTGGGCGTGGTAGGGCATGCCTTTCATTCCCAGCAATGGAGAGGCAGAGACAGTGGATGTCTATGAGATGGAAGCCACCTAGGACTATATAGGAAAACCTTTTTGGTTTTAAATCAAGACAAAAGGCTGAGGTGCCTGTTTAAAAAATCAAAGTGGGTGCTGGCCTCCAGGTTCTCCCTGCATCCCTCAGTCCCTACCTCTTTCATGGCCCTTCTGGATGGCATACCTGCCCTCTATCCTAAACTTCTCCAGCCCAGGGGCTGACTGCTCTTCCCTGTGTAACACAGCCATTTCGGTTGCCTGCTCTCGTTGTAGCTGTGGGCCTCCTGACTGCTGCACCTGGTCCCCTCTCTTTCTTCTCCCTTCCCTCCCCTTCTCCCCACATGGCTGGAGATCACGACCACTCTGGACTCTCCAGATGTCCCTGTCCCTGACACTGGCTATGCCTTCCCACATGCCTACAAGAATCCATTGCCTCCACCATACCTAGGTCAAGTCATATTTCTTCCTTTTCTTTCTTTTTTTTTTTTATTCAAAACCCTCTCTAAAAACTAAAATAAACCCATAGTATACTACTAATAGCACAGCTTCAAAACATGGAGAGTGAATATATATATTACTATTTTATATATATACATATATATATATAATAGTAATAAGGAATGACAGCCACATCCATGGTCACATGCAAATGCTTTCAATTTCAATCATTGATAGAACAAACCAGAAAAGCAACAGGGCATAGTTGATTTGGACAGCATATCAACTATGATCAATATCAGAATCAAAATGGAGACAGTTAAACTTTAATGAAATCAGGGGCCTTGAAGGGAGCCCTTCTCTCCCTCCTTCCCTCCTTCCCTCCTTCCTTCCCTCCTTCCTTCCTCCTTCCCTCCCTCTCCTCTCCCTCTTTCTTTTGGTTTCTCTGTGTAACAGCCCTGGCTGTCCTGAAACTTACTCTGTCTACCAGTCTGGCCTCAGACTCACAGAGATCTACTTGCCTCTGCCTCTCAAGTTCTGGGATTAAAGGTGTGCGCCATCACTGTCTGGCTGGAGTTCTTTCTTGTACACACACCTATGACAGAGATGTCCATTACCTGGAGATAATTCTATTGAAAGCTTCTTTTTCTTGTGCTTTTTTTTTGGGGGGGGGGACTAATACTTTATATATTTCTACTCCACTTTTACAAATTAAAGCACATCTATTTTAAGATAGTCCACGGGCTGATTACTAAAGTAGAGACTGTAGGTAGGGGTGCCCATCCAGACCCAGCTGACTGTTTCTGTTTTGTTCTTTCACATGATTTGGGGTCATTTATAAACATTCTTAGTTTCCTGCCATGCCAGTGTCTACCAGTCTTCCTTTCTCTACAGTGTCATTTCGGTTGGTCTGGTCCATCTTTCCTGTGTTCAGTCTCTTCTTACTGCTATCGCATGTCGTTCATGGAAAAATTAGATAATTGCCTCCCCTTTTCTCTACAGCTGCTGTGTGCAATTTGGGGGAGCTGAATTCATAACAATGAAGATTAGTGTGCGCCATAAGTGTTTCATTAACTACAAATAACTTGAATTCCTGCTGCAGTTCTGCCCACCTACCTGCCTCAGCTCTCAGCCCCTTTGTCTCCTGCTCTGTGTGTGCATGTCGTCAGTTCTCAAACAAAGATGCATCTGTATCTCTTTTCAAATATTCTTCTCTCCTGCTCTAAAGGTGGTTGTGGCCGTGTGTTGAGAAGTCCCTCCATTCCTTTCCACCTTGTGTTTTTATTTGTTTATTTTGCTTTTCTTTCCCAGGCTAGCCTGGAACTCATTACATGTAACCCAGGCTTGCCTTAACTTTCTGGCAATTCTCCTGCCTCAGCCTCTCAGATTCTGGAATTAAAGGCAAAAGCCATCGCACCTAGCTTCGAACCTTAAAAGAAAGGGGTCTCTGAATTGTGTTTGCACCCAGACTTTTCTCTAGACACTAGACCCCGCAGGACTCTGTTGCTGCTGCTGCTGGGACAAAGACAGAGTCAGGTGCGTCACCTCAAGTCCTCACATTCTAACTCTCAGGGTCCTGGGCCCCAACCCCTGCAGGGAGTACAGGACAATTTTCCTTCCAGTCACTTCCGGCAGCATCCTGGGGCAGGCTCTGGAAACTCAGTTAACTTGGACAATTAGTGTGCTGAGAAAAAGTTGTCAGGGGACTTTTCTTGTAGACCTTTTCTTATAGACCACTGAGAATAGAAATAACACAATGATCACAGGTCCAGAGAGACAACGTTGGGGAAGCAGTACCTATAACTAAGGGCTCATCATTCCCTCCAGTGATGAGTCTGGTAGTCCCCAAGCCTGGCTTCCTGGAACAGAGGTGTGTTCAGACTGGTGGGGGAGTATGCTTGTAACCCCAATGCTTGGGAGGTCGAGGTGATAAGATCAGTAGCTCAAAGTCATGCTCAGTTAAGAGCCACCATGACCACAGCAACTCTTATAAAGGAAAGCATTTCATTGTGGCTGGCTTACAGTTTCAGAGGTTTGGTCCCTTATCATAACGGCAGGACATGGTGGCATACAGGCAGACATGGTGCTGGTCCACAGGCAGCAGAAGGACAACTGTCTGTCCCACTGACCAGACTTGAGCTTATAAGACCTCAAAGCCCACCTCCACAGTGACACACTTTCTCCACGAAGGCCACACCTCCTAATAGTACCACCCACTATGGACAAAGCATTCAAACACATGAGTCTATGGGGCCCATTCCTCTTCAAACCTCCCTGGCCTCCATGAGCTTGTAACCATAACATAATGCAGAAATGCATTCAGTCCAACTTCAAAAGTCTCATCGTCTATAACACTCTCAACCTTGTTTACAAGTCCAGAGTTCAGTGTCTCGTCTGAGATTCATGCAATCTCTTAACTGTAATCCCCTGTAAAATCAAAATGAAAAAGCAAATCACACACCACCAACACATAATGGCATGGGATATACATTACTATTCCAAAATGGAGTAAAGAGGGGAGAGTGTGGAAATAGTGGACCAAAGCAAGTCCATAAACTAGCTGGGCAAACTCCAAATTCTGCATCTCCATGTCTGATGTCATTATGCTTTTCAGATCTCCAGCTTCTTTCAGCTTTGTTGACTGCAACACACTTCTTTCTCTTGGGCTGGTTCCACTCCCTGTTAGCAGATTTCCTTGAAAGGTATCCCACAGCTCTGGCATCGCTAACATCTTGGAGTCTCCAAGGCAATACAGGCTTCACCTTCACAGCTTCACACAATGGCCTCTCTAGGCCTTCAAGCAGAGATACCCCTGCCATAAGCCTGGCCTCAGTGGCTTTCCTTAGTTCTTGAGGGAGATTCCATAACCTCTTTCTTCTATCCTTAACTCTAAAGCCAGAGCCACATGGCTGTAAATGCCAAGTTCTGCTGCTTTCTGGGGCTGGAATATTGCCCCCTCTTTCAATTACATCTTCATCAACTTTTGGTTCTCAATGGTTTCATTCACTGCCTAAATTTGGCTATCAACCTGTAGATTGTCCTTGCCTTTAACTTACAAGACCCAACAGGCCTTGCCTTCTGAGTGTTGAGATTAAAGGTGTGCACCACCACACCTGGCTCTAAGCTTTTCTTTAATTCTTTTTCATAAATTTGGAGCTTATTGGGTGGGGTCTTGTCCTGAGGTCACCACTCCCTTTATTACATTTTACACCAGCTCTTCTTTAATCTGTTTATCTCCTTGAACAGAGGACTTAGCTCCATTCCACTTCCTGGCACCCCTGTTCTCTTCAGTCTGTGTATTTTGTATTTTTATTTGTTCAGCGTGGTGGTTTGAATAGGCATGGTCCCCATAGACTCATGTGTTTGAATGCATGGCTCATAGGGAGTGGCACTATTAGGAGATGTGGCCTTGTTGGAGTACATATAGCCTTATTGGAGGAAGTGTGTCACTGTGGAGGTGGGCTTTGAGGTCCTATATGCTCAAGCTATGCCCAATATGGGACACAGGCCTCTTTTGCTGCCTGCAGACCAAGATATAGAACTCTCAGCCTACATGTTGCCATGCTACCTGCCATGATGATAATGGACTAAACCTCTAAAACTGTAAGCCAGCCCCAATTAAATATTTTCCTTTATAAGAGTTGCTGTGGTCATGTTGTCTCTTCACAGTGATAGAAACCCTAACTAAGACACAGCTTGATCATTTGCAGTAAAAATCTTCATTAGAGTTAACACTAACAATCACACAATAGAGTCTATATGAGGCTGTTTTATAGCACATGCTTCTAACCCCAGAACCCCAGGCAGAGGCAGACAGATCTCTGAGTTCGAGGACAGCCTGGTCTACAGCGTAAGTTTCAGGATAGCCAGGGCTACACAGAGAAAACCTGGGTCAAAAAAACAAGAAGGAGGAGGGAGAAGGAGGACGAGAAGAAGGAGAAGAGGAGGAGGGAGAAGGAGGACAAGAAGGAGAAGAGGAGGAGGAGAAGGAGGAGTTCCCCTCGTTCTGCCTGTGGGCTTGATCTCTCCTACAGCCTCTGCTACACTGTGGTCTATCTATGACATTAATAACTCTTCTAATGAACTTCTTATTCTAAAATGACAATCCACCTCAGTGTTCCCTTGACCCCAAACCTACAACCTTTCAATAATATCATCATGGCAGGAGAGATGACTCAGCAGTTAGAAGAATTGGCTGATCTTCCAGCAGACTGGAGGAGGACCCAAGTTCAGCTCCCAAGACCTATGTTGGGCAGTTTACCACCATACACCTATAAGTCCAGCTCCAGGGCATCTGATGTTCTCTCATGGCTTCAAGCAAACCTGTGCTTACATGGCTCGTATACCTGCACAAACACAGAGGGTGTGCAGGAGAGGGAGAAACAACTAACAAAAATTAAAAATCTTCTAAAAATAAAAATCTCTAAAAGCCTGGAAAAAGCCACCCCACACCCACCACCTTGAAGACATCTCATGATGGAGAGGAAGAACCACCTGCAAGGTGGACATGAACCATAATGCTGTACTGTGAGTCTGAGCACTCTGTTCCCACGCTACTGACCTGTGGGTCTCTGAGGCTGGGGAATCCCCTAATTAGACTTCCAGACTTGACCAGCATGACCTGGGAAGTTACAGAAACTTCCCTGTATATTTAATGAATGTAAAACACACTCTTGGACCCCAAATGTTAGGGTCTCAAGTGGGCGCCCCAAGAACCCAGACTCCAGTTCAGTTGATGCAACAGCAAGAGGTTTAATGAAGCAACTGTACAGACGGGCAAACTCAAGCTCCAAAGAGCAAGAGTCGCATTGCATCATACTTCATAGGTGCTTTTAAAGGGAAAACCCTCAAAAGCCACAAGATTACAAATCCCATACAATGTCATTTTGATCGATTTATGGCTAGAAGCTAATTTCATAAGATCATTGTCTGTTTACAGAGTGATCACAGAGGGGGATACAGTTACGTCAATGTGCACATTTTTCCTGAAACCTCAAGGGGGGTATCAGAGCGGGAGTGGAGTTTACACACAGGTCACAGTGGTCCTTCCTGGAACACCTGCAATTATCCCAGTCACAGTTGAGCACATCTCTTAACAGAAATCTCTTTACATTGTTATATTGTTGCAGGGGTGGTTGAATAATGGTTGAGTCACCTTTCCCTGGAAACTAGATTTTTAGTTCATCATTTCCTGGGGCTTAGGGGTGTGAGCCTGAAGGGTTAGGGTCTTTCAACACCATACCCAGCCTGCATTTTTAAATTACACATTTCTATATAAAAATTATATCAGCTTCCTCTGTTCACTTGCTCTGGGAGAATCAGACCACACCACTGCACTGCAAAGGAGAGGGCTTCACTGGGCAGAACCAAGGCCTCTGGCTGAGAGCCAGAGCCATCTTCCATGTGTGGGATTGAGATCCTTGTATGGGGGTCCTTCAGAACCAGTAAAGCTGTCTGATCTCTGGAGATCTGGACAATGTCTTTGAACCAGAACAACCCACATCAGCTACTTGTGAATACTTGACCCACTTAAAATTCGAGAGAGAAATATTTACTGCTTGAAGTGATGGGATCTTTCTATTTTAAATCTAGAAATTTGCTGTTGCATACAATGGTCACTAGTTGACAACAGGAGTCCAAGGATAAAAGCAAAGAGAAAAGGAGTCCATTGCCCCTCAGTTTACATACATTTGTGTGGGTAATCCATCTGTGGTGATATATTGTGTACCCCAATAAAGCTTACCTGGGGATCAGAGGACAGAACCAGCCACTAAATCAGACATAGAGGTATGGCAGTGGTGGCACACACCTTTAATACTATCACTCGGGAAGCAGAGATCCGTCTGGATCTCTGTGAGTTCAAGGCCACACTGGGCTACATGAGAGAAACAGTGGTGACACACGCCTTTAATCTCAGGAAGTAATATGTCAGGACACAGAAAGGTATGTAAGGCATGAAGAAACAGGAACTCACTCTATTGAGGCTGAGAATTTTGTTTGTTTGTTTTTTGAAATTTTTTTTTTGGTGGCAAGTGCCTTTTATTATTTTTTTTTCTATTATCAGCTTGATACAGTACAAATTCTTATCCTAATAGTGAAATGTTTCACTGAAGCTTGCCCAGTGATTGAGTAAACCCAAAACTTATTATAAGCCACAGTCATCCTAGGGTTCCCCCTGCTATGTAGCCTCCCTGGTTCTGTAGGTTGCAGTCTGATTGTTCTTTGCTTTATATCCACTTATGAGTGAGTACATACCATGTTTGTCCTTCTGGGTTTGGGTTACCTCACTCAGAATGATATTTTCTAGTTCCATTCATTTGCCTACAAATTTCATGCTGTCATTGTTTTTCT
This sequence comes from Peromyscus aztecus, assembly GCA_902168405.1. NCBI lineage: Eukaryota > Metazoa > Chordata > Mammalia > Rodentia > Cricetidae > Peromyscus > Peromyscus aztecus. The sequence goes on from CABHPQ010162449.1 coordinate 31,212, forward strand.
CTGCTGAGTAGTACTCCACTGTGTATATGTACCACATTTTCTTAATCCATTCTTCAGTTGACAGGCATCTAGGTTGTTTCCAGGTTCTGTCTATTACAAATAATGCTGCTATGAACATAGTTGAGCATGTGTCCTTGTGGTATGATTGAGCATTCCTTGGGTATATGCCCAAGAGTGGTATGGCTGGGTCTTGAGGTAGATCGAGTCCCAATTTTCTGAGAAACCACCATACTGATTTCCACAGTGGTTATACAAGTTTGCATTCCCACCAACAGTGGAGGAGTGTTCCCTTTGCTCTGCATCCTCTCCAACATTGACTGTCATTAGTGTTTTTGATCATAGCCATTCTGACAGGTGTAAGGTGGTATCTCAGAGTCGTTTTGATTTGCATTTCTCTGGTGACTAAGGATGTTGAATATTTCCTTAAATGTCTTTCAGAGGCTGAGGATTTTATAGAGGTAAGCTAGTGGCTAGCTGGTTCTGCTTCTCTGATCTTTTAGCTTTCACCCCAATATCTGACTCTGGGCTTTTTATTGAAACACCTTTAAAGATTTGTGTTACATCTAGTGTCCAAAGTTTGTGGCACAAATTCATGAAAAAGCCACTTGCCTGTGCCCTTACAGGCCCCAGCTCAGTCCTGAGCTGCACATGGCTGGAGTCTCTACCCTATGTGGGCTGAAGTCCCTAACCAGCTAGATCCAGATGGCTGGATCTTTCACTTCTTCTCTCCTGGTGGGTTGTGGGCTCTCCCTGGATCCCCCTCTTAGGCAGCTACCACACTAGGTAGCTGCCTTGAAACCCACTTGGGCTTCTACTGCTCTATGCAGTCGGCAGAGTTGATGAGTCAATTAAGATTTCTTAAAGGGATAAATTAGTTAAAAGAGAATTTTCCCCACATTAAAAAATGGGAAACATTTTTATAATGGTGGGTGTTTGGTCTCTGTTTGATAACAGTCTGAAAATGGAACAACTAAATGAGAGGATAATTAATGTTAATGGGATAGATGTAATATCAATTATTAATATTATTTGTTTGATCATTTCTGTTTTATCATTTAAAAAGTTGGTTAATGTGAGTGCCAAGATAAAAATTTTAGAAAAACTTGTTAAAACAGATCATAGAAATTCAGACCCAGACAGAGGAATTTAAAGGTGAACCAATCTCAGCATTGCATTATACAGTGAACCAATCTCAGCATTGCATTATACAGTTACAGAGAAACAGGCTAAGACTTTCAAAGAGCCAACCATGATCTATCCAGTAACCATACAGGAACCACCAAATGCTCAAGGCTGTGTACGAGCTGATTGGACTTCTGTGCAAATGTTAGATTTGAGGAGATTCAAAGAAGCTATAGTGTCATATGGTATGCATTCTCCGTTTGTGAAGCAAATGTTAAACTCGTGATCAACTTGTAATAGAATCATTCCTCAAGACTGGAAAGATTTGGTCACAGTGGTCTTAGAGGCTGGTCCCCAGTTACAATGGAGGACCTGGGGGAAAGATGAGGCTAAGACCATTAAACAATGATGTAGGGCAAGAAGTATGGAAATTTCCCAAGATCAACTTCTTAGAGAAGGTGATTATGCTGATATACAAAGACAATCTTTATATGATGACCACACCCCAAATATATGCCAAATGGCAGCCTTGAATGCTTGGGACAGAATTGAAGAAGTAGGAAAGAAAATCGAGTCATTTACAAAAGTTATACAGGGCCCAAAAGAAACCTTCACGTATTTCTTACAAAGGCTGTCTTCAGCAGTAAATAGAATGATACCAAATTCAGAAGCTAGACAGATAATTGAATCTCTGGCTTTTGAAAATGCTAATGCACAATGCAAATTGATAATTAGGTCATTAAAGGCAAGATCAGCACCCTTGGAGGAATGGATCTGAGATACAATTAATATTGAATCTCATCACCATGATGATGCTTGGATAGGAGAGGTGATTTCCAGAGGTTTGAAGAAAAATAGTAATGTCAGATGTTTCAAATGTGAGAAACAAGGTCACCTAAAAGGGACTTTTTACAAACAGGGCATTCCTAGAAACAATGTTTCTTCAAGAAACAATGGCAACAGAAAGACCCTCCCTTTTAGATTATGCAGAAGGTGTGGCAAAGGTAAACATTGAACAAACAAATGCAGATCAACAAGGGACAGACAAGGTGATCCTTGGCCTTTGTTGTCAGGAAACATGCTGAGGGACTTCTCACAAGCCCCCATGTCAAATTCCATTCAGTTTTCTTGTCATTGTAGAAGAAACTCCTTCTCAGAGCAATTAAAGAATCTAATGCCTATTGTAAAAAAACCATACTGCTCTGTTTGATAGAACAACTATGGAAGAGAGAACAAAAAATTCAGGAGAAATCATAAATCAAAATTGATAAAGATTAGATTCAGAAACTCCCCAAAGTTAGGGTTGAGGAAGGGTTTTGTTTTTGTCTTTCAGGAGAATGAAGGCTAAGAAATCTAAAGAACACTGGACAAATGAGACATCTGAAGAAAAAGGACAAATCATCAGAAAAATTGTCCCCCCAAAGACTAAATTAGCCTATATCACATATCTAACAGGATAAAATTTTGTAAGTCTTCCTAAATGTTTGTTTCTGCTGTTCTCTACAGACATATAATGCAAATGGTCTTTATGTAGACCCAGTTAAATCAAAAATTAAAGATGGCTTTGTAGTTGGAACATGGCTCTCTCCTTTTCTAAACCCAAGCAGGCTTGTTACAAAGAAAATGCAAAATTTCTGTATCATGTCAGAAGAGCCGCCTGATATGGGACAGAAGAAAAACCAAAGTAAGGGACTATTCTATTGCTTGCTATTAATCTCATAATTCTTTGGTTTTATTTTAACTCTTTAAAACTTTTCTTAAGGCATGAATTTTATATCAAAATTTATAAGATTTATATATATATATTTTAAACTTTTGTCATGATGTTAATGGTCATATATAGTACAAACTAATTCTAGAAAAAAGGCTTCATCTAGCTTCCTGTACAAAACTTTGGGTTTGAGTCTCTATCAGTTTTCTGCAGGGAACCATGACCATGCCAACATTGACTTTGAAGTCTCCAAAAAGATGATGTGACCCCACAATGATGATGCCATCAGGATGATGATAATACCACCAAGATGACAAACACTACCCAAAGATTGGTTTTGGACTACAAACTGCTAAGGACAATTTTGAGATGGCTAGCTGAGGTGATCCAGGCTCACAGACTACTTGAGAAAGGACTTGAGACAAGCCCTGCACTTTTCCATTATGCAGAGACTGGGCAAATGATACAGCTAACTCTCCTAAGACTTGACAATTAACCCCAAAATTTTTCTTTTCAGGATCCCCTATGTAGTATGGGGAATGGGGGGGTGGGTGTCTAAGCATAACTAGCAATCCTGGCTGATTTCTGCTGGGAATGATTAACTAAGCAGTGGACTTTGCCAAGAGTAGAAAATAGAGATGGGGAACCCTTAACTTTCTGGACAGTGGAAGGCAAACTTTCTGGACTGTGACTCTGGTTGTATAGTTTCTTTAGAGGGGAGAGTTTGTTGAGGCTTTGGTATAGATGGGAGATTTTGGTTAGGACCCAAAGGTCTGGGGACCAAGAGAGGGTGGATTATTCTGGATAGTAAATCTATCTCAAGGTTCCCTTTATGTAGCATAGAGTCTGAGTACCCAGGTGTGGTGGTTTGAATAGGAAGAGTCCCCACAGATAGGGGTATGGCCTTGTTGGTGTGGGTGTGGCCTTGTTGAAGGAAGTGTGTCACTGTGGAGGCAGGCTTTGAGGTCTCCTGTGCTCAAGCTACACCCACTGTGGCACACAGTCACTCCTTCTGCTGCCAGTGGATCAATATGTAAAACTCTCAGCTCTTTCTCCAGCACCATGTCTGCCTTTATGCTGCCATGCCTCTCACATGATGATAATGGACTAAAGCTCTGAAACTATAAGCCAGCCTCAATTAAATGTTTTCCTTTGTAAGAGTTGCTGTGGTCATGTTGTTTCTTAACAGCAATAGAAACTATAAGACACCAGGTTTTCCCTGTTTCCCATAGGCCAGAATTTTTTATGTCCTTGGCAGTGGAGGATAGCAACTCATAGGGGAAGCCAAATACCCTCTAGGAAGTCCAAGATTCTCTGTTTTTAAATGTCCTTTCCCCCCAGCACCAAGAAGCCCTCTTTCTCTACAGATAATATCATGGATATGCATGGTAGGAAGGGTATCATGACTGTCTGTCTATATGTTGGTGGACTTTCCTTTCCCCATCTGAGAGCCTGGGTAAGATCAATCACTTTTGCTCTCTGGGCTGAGGCACCTGTCCCTAAAGTTTGGGCCCTAATCATTTCAGTTGAAGTAACTATTGCAGCCCCTACATACCTGGTTTCATCTTCAGTGAAACTGCTCCCATCTGGGTAGTGCACTGCATTAAAATCTTTCAGAAGTCATTTCAAGAAAGTCATGGATGAACTTTGTGGGTCTTCATCAAGTAAGATGGTAGCAGGATTGATGACAGTGGGTTTCTATTTTTTTTCTTTTTTTTTTCTTTCTTTTTTTTTTGGTTTTTGGAGACAGGGTTTCTCTGTGTAGCTTTGTGCCTTTCCTGGATCTTGCTCTGTAGACCAGGCTGGCCTTGAACTCACAAAGATCCACCTGGCTCTGCCTCCCAAGTGCTGGGATTAAAGGTGTGTGCCACCACTGCCCGGCAACAGTGGGTTTCTAAAGCCAGACATGAGGGTGTTCCAGAAACAGGACCAGTACTTGCCATGCTGGTATTAGACAGCCAGAGTTCTGACACTCCTCAGAGGAGGGCCTCGACTGCTTGAGGTGCTGGGGTTATAAGATCCTGACCCAGAGTTAACTTGGTTGTTTGGGGTTTTCTGGTTTTGTTTTCAATAGACTAGCAGTAGCTGCCACTGCTGTTACACAGGTGGGCCATCCTGTAGCTACAGGGTCCAATAATTAGAACTGGTATGTCACAGGGTGTTTTCTGTGCCCCCTAAATTTGGCTTAAAGACCCTCTTGTGGTGTCTTTATTTCATGGACAGATGAGAAGGTTTTGAGATATCTGGAAGTGATTGGGCAGGAGCCAAACTCAGAGCTGTTTTTAAAGTCTCAAACTCCTATGTTTAGTCTCAGTCCATATGAGGGGCTCAGTACCCCCTTTCTATTGTTGTATAGAGGACTTGCTATTTCTGAAAACCCTGGTACCTTCCAATGTCTCATCAATCAAGAAAGTGAAGGTGGCTTTTAGTTTATGCAAAAGGTCTTGTCTCCCAGTTTTGTTGTTGCTATTAAACATGTCTCTATGGAAGAACATGATTTTGCCATGTGTGGCTTGTCCTTGTGATTGTAATGAGATTGAGCTCATGTGATTCTTCTTAACCCTCAGAGTATTAATTGTCTATTGCTCTGAATAAAACTAGAAATTGGGTGAGACTTTGGTCTGCTTCATTTTTAGGCTCTGACCTCTGTTTCACACTGACAACTAGAGAGGTAAACAAGTGGTGCCTGAACAGGGGCCTGAAGCTGGCTAGGAAATAAGAGAATGGGGAACCTCACAGGAGGAGGTCCATGAGCACAGTGGGCAGAGACCAGGGAAAGCGTTGCCTTATGTTGAACTTGTGTATCATTTCTTAAAGAAAGGAGGCGCACAAGTATCAAAATTACAACTATTAGATTGTTTGTGTATTGTTCATGCTTATAATCCCTGGTTTCCATAAGAAGGACCTTTAGATAAAGAACTATGGGACAGAGTCCGAAAGAATATTGAAAAGCATATAAACAAAGAGGAAAGATCCCTGTTCAATTTGGGGTCACTTGGGCATTGATTCAAAGTGCTATTAAAATCCTTAAGGAAGATAAGGAGGCTATTACTCATGATGAAGAAATGGCTAATTTCTTGAATGAATATAAACTGGATGGTTAAACCTTAAAATTGGTTTTAAAACAAAGGCAAAAAGATATTTTCCCCATTCAGGCAAAATCAAAAGTAAAAACAGCCCCTCTGGCAACTCTGCAGATGCCGATGATGGTTCCCTCAGCTCTCTTACTGGAGTTGGTTTTGGTTGTTTTGTTTATTTGTTTTAATACTTTTAACCTGAATTTTACAAATACTAAGGGTTTTACCTCACACATTAATACTGGAAGACTTCAATACTCCACTCTCATCAATGGACAGGTAATCCAGACAAAAATGAAACAGAAATAATGGAGCTAACTCATTGCTGCAGGCCGCAGGAATATATCATAAGAACTCAGCTCGTTATAGCAAAGTCACTACCTGGAGGAATCAGGGAATTCCTCCAGAGGAAGCCAAATCCCAAGGAGTTTTTGGTGTTACTTGGCTTGTTATATATCAGCTGTATTCTGTTATGAAAATCATGTGTGCCTTCATAGTTTTCCCAATTGACTTTTTCCTAAGAAGAGCTAAAAGTGTGAACTGATCACTCTCTGGACATACACATTCCAGGTATTTGGAGAACTGCCTCAGGAAAGGCTTTCTCTGGAATCAGATATCTCCCTTGGCCACTTTCAAGGACTAGCAGTAATAACAGTCCACATGCAAGTCTCCTGATTTAAGACAAATTCCACAAGGAGACACCACCTAGGTCAGGTGGATGTTCAGTAATAGCTTTACACAATTTAGCTCGGACCCTCCTTTCTTACAGTCTTACTAACTTTATAGACCTCTAACTCCTTATCTAACCACTTCTAGGAATATTTAGATAACCTTCTGTACTGACAGCTATGCTCAGCCAGAACCCCAGTTCAAGCCTCCCTGTAATTATCATCATTGGCAGCATCCGGCCAGGTCCATCCCAGATGGAGGAAAGTACTTTATCAGAAATACCTCTGTACTCTCTAAGAACAGACTTAAGCATCCGGGCTACCTGTTTGAGAAGGCCTGGAGGATGTGCCAATTAAGCTTGACTTCCTCCTTTCCCAAACCTTACCTCTAGTTCCAGATCTCCCTTTAACTATCACCAGAGGCATCTAGCTGTACACAGGTTGCCTAGCGACTGAGCACACTTTCCCCCACCCTGCAGAAAAACGGCAGATAGCTTGGACAGATAGGAGCCACAGAAAAAAAGAAGACAGTTTTATTTTCTCCCATTGACCTAGCAACTTATAGATTCTTAACATTTTCTACTAATCACGTTTAAGAGTTTAATTGTTGAGCACATAAGAGCCCTCTTCTTAGATATTACCTGAATTTAGCCTTTAGTTAATTCATTTCCCCATTGGTTACTTCCCTTTGGGGTTGCAAATGATGATTAAAAGTTATTGCCTCACTATGTGATTCTTATCACCCCTCTGTTTGACCCTGGAAGCCTGGCTTTGCACTGCTAAGGGAATACTGCTTGTAAGTGTATATATACCGGGACTTCCAGGGCACCTGGAGGACAGAGAAGAGAAAAGAGAATGGAAGAACTAGATGGGTAAGAACTTGAGAGGAACAAACTGAGATGGGGAAGAACTAGATTGAAGGGCTAGAAGAGAAGGAGATGGGAGAGGAGATGATATAGGAAAGAACAAGATGGATGAGAACCTAGAAGAGGCAGAACTAGATGAAGGAATTAAGATAGAACCTAGAGGGAGCTGCAGACAAGTGTAGAGAGAAATCAGGCTAGAAATGAGCTAAATATGAGAGCAGAATATAAGCTTGTAACTGACACAGAATAATAAAGTATATGGACTAAGGAGTTTCATGTACATAGATTCATTTCTTCTCATCAAAGATTAATTATCAGCTGGTTGTAGATTCTTCCCGGACCCTGGGAGGGGACTATTGAGGGGCTGGACCCCCTTAGTCCCCGATAACTCATGGTATGAATGAAATAGACATAACAGATATCGACAGAACATTTCTCACAAACACCAAAGAACATTCCTTCTTCTGAGAACCTCATGGAACATCCTCCAAAACTGACCACATACTTGGTTGTATGTGGTACATTTATACAATGGAGTATTACTCAGCTGTTAAAACAAGGAACCAGGAAATTTGAAGGCAAATGGATGGAACTAGAAAAAAAACCATCCTGAGTGAGATAACCCACATCCAGAAAGACAAACATGGTATTACTCATTTATAAGTGGATATTATGTGTAAAGTAAAAGATGCTATGGTCCATAGACCAGAGAGTCTAAGAAAAAAGGAGGGTTTAAGTGAGGACACAAGGATCTCTCTGGGAAGGGGAAATAGAATAGATTTCATAGGTGGACTGGGGGCGCGTGGGGTTGGGAACAGGAAGGATCAGGTGGGGGAGGGGAGAAAATACTGGGAAAAATGACTAAAATTGAGGGACATTTCAGAGTCAGGGTGGAGACCTAGTGCAATAGAAACTCCATGGAATCTATGAGAGTAACCCTGGCAAAGACTCCTAGTAATGGAGGACATAGAGCCTGAACCAGCCATCTTCTGTAGCCAGGCAAGGTGTCAAGTGGAGTGAGGAGGACACCAACCCAATCACAAAACCTTCAACCTACAGTGTTTCTTGCCTGCAGAGTGTTCTGGAACCGAACCTAGCGGAATCCTAATCAAAGAGACCAGAGAGGCTTCATCCAGCAACTGATGGGAGCAGATGCAGAATCCCACAGCCAAACAGTAGATGGAGCTTGGGAGTCATGCAGAGTAGGGAGAGGAAGGATTGGGGTAACCAGAGGGTGCATCAACACCATAAGAACACAGCCCACAGAATCAACTGACCAGAACACATGAGGGCTCACAGAAATCAGGGAGCCTGTAGAGGTCTGACTTAGGTCTTCTGCATACATATTACAGCTGAGTATCTTGTAATCTTGTGGGATTCCTAACAGTGGGGGTGGGGGCTGTCTCTGACTCTTTTGCCTACTTGTGTGACCCTTCTGCTCCTACTGGGTTGCCTCGTCCAGCTTTGATGTGATGGTATGTGCCTGGTCTTACTGTGGCTTGCTATGTTGTGTTTGGTGGATGTCCACGGGAAGCCTGCTCTTTTCTGGGGGAGGGCAGAGGGAGTGGGTCTGGGGGAAAGAGGAGAGGAAGGGAGAGAATGGTGGTAGGGAGGGAATGGGAAACTGTGGCTGGGATGTAATACATGAGAGAATAAAAAATTGATTTGCTTTTATGTAAAAATAACTGATGATGGCTGAAAGTATTTCTTCTTCCAGAGAAATTTTCATATGAATAAAGCCTTAGATAAAATGTTTGCAGAAAAAAAGAAAATGCCATGACATTCATTATTATGTTTAGTTACCATACACTAATAAAAATGTGTCTATAAAACTATACAATCAGTTAAAAAAAAAAAAAAGCTCAGCCCCAGCAGCCCACCAGCGGTAAGAATCCTGCAGGCAGGCTGTTCCACCACCATCACCACCCAGTGGACTCTGTAACCTACAAGACCCACTCTGCCACCCTAGCCCACCAAACCCATCATCTTCCCCCTGGCCAAACATCCCCTGCAACATCAGCATCCCCTAGAGGCACAAAGCACCCAGTGCACCAACTGGAAGAGGTAAGTGACTGGTCTCCCAGCCAAACTGCTTCAATCCCTAGGCCCTAAGTCCCAAGGCACATCCTGTGCCCTCCCCTTCTCATCTGAGCCCCAGAATAAATAAAGAAATTGGGGTACATTTACACAACGCAGTATTGCTCAGCCATAAAAAATAATGACACTATGATTTGCAGGCAAATAGATGGAACTAGGAAAAAAATCATCCTGAGTGAAGTAACCCAGACCTAGAAAGAAACACAGTATGTACTCACTCATAAGTGGATATTAGATGTAAAGCAAATGATAACCAGGCTACAATCCACAGCTAGGTAACAAGAAGGATCCTAAAAGGAATGCATTGATCACCCTGAGAAGAGGAAATAGATGGGATTTCCTGGGTAGGTAAACTGGGAGTCGGGGAGGGGATCAAGAGATGGAAACATGATGGATTGGAATGGCTGAGTTGGGGGAGGGATGGAGAGGGAGAGCAATGAAAGAGATAACTTGACAGAGGGAGCCATTATGGGTTTAGGGAGAAACCTGGTGTCAGGGAAACTCCCAGGAATCTACAAGGATGACCCCAGCTAACACTCCTAGCATAATGGAGAGTATGCCTGAACTGGCCTTCTCCTGTAATCAAATTGGTGACTACACTAATTGTCATCATAGAGCCTTTATCCAGTAACTGATGTTGTGAGACCAAAATGAGCCATCTTAGAAATAAGACCAAAATGCTTTCACCCAAAAACTAAGGCCTGAGATTTCTCCTTTTAGGAATAGGCCATTAGTTACTAAAACCAGTCAGTTCAGATTCCAGAAACCAGGAAGTGTAAAAGTACAGAGTCACAAGGTAGTCTCGAGGTAATAACTGCAGGACTATGGAATGTCCTCTCCTGCAGGGAGCCGCCATTCCAAGATGGCGCTGGCCCCTGGCAGCCCAGTAGTAAACAACTCCATATATGGTTATAATCTTGAGTCACTTGTGCCAAGGTCTGCGCATGCGCAGGTTACGTTGTCACAGCCTTATGTCCTCAGCCTATCCCGTGGCTCTCCGTGCTTGCATTCTGGCGGGATCCAATCATAGATTGACCCATCCATTCAAATCCCCATATAAGCAGCTGCCTAGTAGTGCCCTGGGCCCCTCATCTCCAGCTCTCCCTTAACCAAGAGGTGCTCCAATAAAGTGTGATCTGAGAAGGATCCTCGCGTGGTGGTCGTTCTTCCTCGCTGGTCGATGAGCTCGCCGCAACTGGTGCCGAAACCCGGGAAACTTCGGATACCAAGGTGAGGGGTCAAAGAGGATTCAGAACTCAACACACAGAGCAGTGACGTCGGTAAGTTCTCTCAGGTATGCTGGTTGCTGGGGTTGATCCGCTTGTGTTTGCTTCTGTGTTCCTTCTTATGACAATTGTTGTTCTTCTGTGCTGTTTTTTTATTGCGCTGCCACGAGCCAGCAAGGAGTGTCTTTGCTGTGCGTAAAGTGAAAGTAAGACCATTGTAGATAAAGCGGCGTTTCCTTTTCTAGGCGGGCGGTATCCGGAGCCCTGTGAGTAGGACACGCGTACATAAGTGTGCATCATGGGGAACAGTCAGTGAGCAGGTCCAGGAGCTTGTGACATTCAAGCCTTGTTAAGACAGCGGGGGTTTAAAATTATCCTCGGGCACAATTCAGGCTATAATTAAGGACAGCGATAAAGTTGCTCCATGGTTTGCTGTGTCTGGGGACCTTAACTTCGGATGTTGGGAGAAGTTGGGAAAAGACCTAGAGAAGGCCAAGCAAGAAGACAGATTAGGCAAGGGCACTATGCCTCTGTGGAGACTAGTACATGCTTGCCTAAAGGAAGGACGTAATGTAGAGATCATTAGAGAAGGAAGAAAAGCATTGATTAAATATCAGGACAGCCTATAAGAGTCAGATACCAAAGGAGAGAACACAAATAGGCCTAAGAAAAAGAAAGAAAAGAGTAAAGAAAAGGAAAATAAAGAAAATAAAATTAATAAGGAGGAAAAAGCAGAAGGAAAAAAGGATCCAGTATTAGAGGAGTTTGCAGAACTTGATCTTTCTGATGATGAGTTAGATCAAGGTGAGGAGGAAGACTTGGAGGGGGCCACAGCTAAGTATGAGGAAGAGAGATATGGACGGCGGCAACCCCCTCCTTGCAATGTTTCCGCTAGGGTGAATGTGGAACCAATGTCGCCTTCGGGACCACACCCACCCTCAGCACCACCTTTGTATTTACAGTCAGGCGGAGGTTGTCATTTTATCAGGAGAGACACCTGGACGCGGTTAGCGTCAGCATTCCCAGTTTTTGAAGAGCCACAAACTAATAACAGATATTATGATCCTGTGCCTTATAAACAATTAAAGGATCTGGTAGAGGCCGCCAGAGCCTATGGAGTGACAGCCAGTTATACCTTAACTTTATTGACTAGACTCACCACACAGGCTATGACTACAACAGATTGGTTTGAAGTAGCCAGAGCATGTCTGTCGACGGGGCAATATCTTGACTTCAAGTCCATTGTCACAGACAGGGCTCAAGCACAAGCTAGAATCAACCTCCAAAACAATCTACCTCAATGGACAGCTGATATGCTGCTAGGTCAAGGACAGTGGACAGTGAATCAGACAGCTTATCCTGTTGAGGTCTATCAACAAATAAATGATATCTATGCTAAAGCTTGGAAATCATTACCAAATAAAGGGGAAGTATCAGGAAACTTAATTAAGATCATCCAAGGGCCTAACAAACCCTTTTCAGACTTTGTAGCTAGAATGTTGGAGGCAGCGGGAAAGATATTTGGAGACGTGGAAACAGCTATGCCTCTAGTTCAACAGTTGGTGTATGAACAAAACACAAAAGAATACAAAAGAGCTATTACCCCATGGAACGGAAAGGGATTGGAGGCATGGTTGAAAGCCTGCCGGGAAATTGGGGGACCACTAAGTAATGCTGGCCTAGCAGCAGCAGTCCTCACAGCCACCCGTGCTGCTCAGTCAAAAAAGGAACGAAGGATGTTTTAACTGCAGCCAAAAGGGACTTTGGCATAACTGCAGCAGTTATAACGGCCATTTCTATTGCTGCAGTTTCCGCCACTGTTGCTGGTATAGCCATGTCCACCACGGTGCAAACAGCCACCACCTTAAACAATTTGTCCGCGGAGGTGGCACGAGCCCTGGACACCCAGACCTCTTTGAACGCCCATCTAAAGGGTGGTATCATGGTGCTCAATCAGCGTATTGATCTGGTTCAAGAACAAGTAGATATTCTTTGGCAGCTGGCCCAGCTGGGCTGTGAATGGAGAATGCCTGGTCTTTGCGTTACAAGTGTACAATTTGAAAATGGCTCTCGAGCAGCAAATTTGTCTAAACAATTGTCTAGCTATCTTATAGGAAACTGGTCTGGAGAGTTTGAAACAACCTTGGAGCAGCTGAGAGTGGCGATTGTCCAGATTAATTCTACACGAATGGACCTCAGCCTGGCGGAGGGACTGACATCCTGGATAACTTCCGCCCTTTCCCTGTTTAAAGAGTGGGGGGTGGGTGGGAATATTTTTGGCCTGTTGTCTTGGAGGATGTATACTTTGCCTGTGGTTGATCTGCCGTTTGCGAGCACGTACTCAGAAGGACAAGGCCTATATGACTCAAGCATTGGCCGCTTTGGAGTGTGGCTCCTCCCCCGCAATCTGGCTCTCTGCCTTAAAGAATAATCGGTAGATCCACATAGCCTTTGCACTCCTGGGACCAACTAGTCCATTGCACTTGGGAAGGTATGTGGATAAATTGACAGTTCACTCACCCTCGATCGGTCAACACATCATGAGGTGGGGACCTGATTGGGTGAAGGACTCAGAAAGGCACAGGATGCCAGGCTTGCGCACTGCACTTGAAGCGTGGGACGTTTTCCCTCCTTCAAGGAGAGCAAGTCTGATTGCATGTGGGTCATGCCCCTAGTTCCCACCCCTGTAAAAAAGGGCCTCCGACAGGTCAAGCATTCCTTAGGTGGATGACACCTGCAGGGATGCCAGTACACAGTCCTCTATTTCCTCCTTGACAGGGATCGGACCTATACTCTCTCCTGTCGCCTAACTAATAAAAAGGGGGGAGATGCAGGGAGCCGCCATTCCAAGATGGCGCTGGCCCCTGGCAGCCCAGTAGTAAACAACTCCATATATGGTTATAATCTTGAGTCACTTGTGCCAAGGTCTGCGCATGCGCAGGTTACGTTGTCACAGCCTTATGTCCTCAGCCTATCCCATGGCTCTCCGTGCTTGCATTCTGGCGGGATCCACTCTCCCTGGTTTCCAGGGTAACTGACCACAGAAATGTCCCCACCTGAGGGCAGCCAATGAGACATGGTGGCGGGTAACCACCCCCTTAGAAGTAAGATTAAGCCATGATTTCTAGAAAGTCCCTAGAAGCGAGCCAATCAGAATTGTACCCGTACTAGCACCCCTAAATGATGTAACCTTGTGGCTTTTGCCTTTAAAATCTGAGCTTGCAGACAGGCGGGCACTTCCTCCAGCCTCCACTGTGTTGGATGTATTGGACGAAGTCCCTGCCTAGGTTTGTATTGCTTTTGGATATGCTTTTGGATATTCCAAATTAAACCTTGCTTTTGCATTCCGGCATGCTCGTCTTTGGTGGTCTCTCTGGGGGGTCATGATCTGGGCACAACAATGTAAGCAGATACAGAGATCCACAGCCAAGTACTGGGCCGAGCTCTGGGAGTCAAGCTTAAGAGAGGGATTATATGAGCAAGTGGGGGGGGGGGGCGTGTCAAGATCATGACAGGGAAACCCACAGAGACGGCTGACCCAAGCTCGTGGGAGCTCACAGACTCTAGACTACCAGCTAGGGCGCCTGCATGGGACCAGCCTAAGCCCTCTGCATGTGGGTGATAGTTGTGTAGCTTCATCTGTTTGTGGCCCCTAGCAGTGGGAACAAGAGCTGTCCCTGGGACATGATCTGGCTTTTTGGAACTATTCCCTATGGTGGGATGCCTTGCTCAGCCTTAATGCATGGTGGAGGAGCTTGGTCCTGCCTCAACTTGATATGCCATGCTTTGTTGACTCCCATGGGAGGCCTTAACTTTTCTGAAGAACGGATGGGGAGTGGTAAAAAGGAGGTGGGGGAAGGAATGGAATGAGAGGAGGGAGGGGAAACTGTGAATGTTATGTAAAATAAATTTTAAAAATTTCATTAAAAAATTTTATAAAAAGAAGGAAAATGCATTTTTAAATATATAAATGGGGCTTTTGTTCCAACTAGTTCATGGATGAATACTGAATATTAAGATAGAGGATTAAGCATAAATTACATTTTTATTTCAATAAAAGTAAATGCTAAGAAAGGGTTTTTATATCAGTAACAGCTTTACAATGCTATTGTTAATTTTTTTTTCCTACACAGGGTTTCTCTGTTATAGCTCTGGCTGTCCTGGAATTCACTTTGTAGACAAGACTGGCCTTGAACTCACCAACATCCACCTGGCTCTGCTTCCAGAGTGCTGGGATTAAAGTTGTGCACCACCACTGTTCAACTTATTTCAATTTTTTTTAAATTCAGAATTTTCTGCCAAAGTCAATTGTCTGCCTTTTTTAGGTTTTTATCGCTATAAAGAAACACCATGACCATGGCAACACTTATGAACGAAAAAGTTTAATTAACTTACTTACAGTTTCAGAGGTTCAGTTCATTATCATCATGGTGGGGAGTATGTTGGTATTCAGGCAGATGTGGTGCTGGAGCTGAGAGTCCTACATCTTGACTCAGAGGCAACAGGAAGTAGACTGACTCACTGGGAGGGATTCTGAGCATAGGAAACCTCAAAGCCCACCCTCACAGTGACACATTTCCTCCAACAAGGCCATACCCACTCCAACAAAGCCACATCTCCTAATAGTGCCATTCCCTATGAGTTTATGGGGGCCAAATACATTCAAACTACCACATTGTCATATAATGAATTTTCCATAAAATATTCTTAGCAGTCTATCATCTCAAAAAAGAAAAGAAGAGAAAAGAAAAGAAAGGGTTCTAGAATTGACAAAATATCTCTTAGTCTGCTGGCTACACACAGCAGAAACTTAGAGGAATAAATTTAATCAGTTCCAGATAGCCACGGCCAATTGTTAAATATTATCAATTCTGTAACTGTGCAAGCAGAGTGTAATGAATATACGCGCGGTGGAGGGGGGGGGCTCCTGGAAAAATAACAGTATTCACTGGGGAACCAAAGAGATTGTTTTCACTATGATTGATGCAAAGTAACTACAACAGAAACCTAGAGACCATAACTGGTGCAAAAGACTGACTGACCATGGAATATGGTCCTGAGAATGAAAAACACAGGTCCCTCACACACCAAACCTGATGAGCACATGTGGAGAACAACTGGGCTGGTTTTAGTTTACTCTGAATTGTATGAAATATCAGCTTTCTGGCTATGCCTACCGTGGAATGGTTCTATCTTAGGAAGTAGGAACTCTGACTCAAGTTACTCTACCTTGAGTTGTGCCATGAAGAAATGACTCTACACCTTACTGATACAAGTGAACAACCACCTGAAAGCACAACGTGATAATTCATTTGTACCAAAATGACACCTGAAAATCTGTCATGTCAGACACATGAGCTTACCAGTTGTGCAAGATGGGACCACTTCACCTGGGACCAAAAGGACCATCCCAAGACCAAAATGTGGCAGACATACTCACTAGCCACCTTGTCACTCATCATGTGCCTCGTTCTCAGGAAAATCACCACAATGAAAAACACCTGCCTCTAGCACCCGACTCTAGGTTGGGTGAAGTTTCTCTTTTCCTTGACACAGCTCACTGCAGGCTGACCCTTGGGTGAGTTGCCATCTGGACCTGCATTTGACATCTGTCTTGGGGTTGTGGTGGGAGCCATGAATCTGGGATCAGCGCAGGAGTGTAGAGCAGATGGCTCATTGTATGGTGGAGTCCCATTGAGTTCCCTGCTGTATGACAAAGATTCTGCAAGAAAATTCCATTCTATCTCCTGTGATTCCCCAGAATGATGTCTGGTTCTGGGTCTCCCCTTTCTTGGTCTTGTTGCTGTTGCTACCCAGGGTGATTTGGGCACAGGAGAATAATGAGAGGATGGTACAGGGAAATGGAGAACAATTCCCCTGGAGAATGTGTGAAAAGATGAAACTAATGGGGAATATTATGAGAATAGATAAAAGTTCCTATGTTTCTTTCAGGCCTACTCAACATAATTTCATGACTACTGGAATTGCTGTAGAAGAAATTACTTTATCTGAACTCACTAAAGAATACTTAATGTGTCTTGTTGATTGTATTTTGAGAGGCACTGATCCCAAGAAATATTTCACAGGTAATATTAGAGCTTACTGTATAATGGCTATAGGGAACTTGAGAACATCTAACTACTCAGAGCAAAGCTTAAAGTCTACAATTGTGCCAAAAATAGTTGGCATAAGATCAAAAGGACACGGTGAAGGCGTACTTATAATTAAACCTAGAAAACTTAATGATTATTATGCTACATGGTGCAAACACTGTATCAGGCTTTTTGAAGAATGAAAGTAACTTTTAGATTTGTTTCTTAAGACTCAATGTCTGGTACCTTGTAACCACAAAGGATGACCAGCCAGAATATTTTAGTTTGTATAAAAATACTTCGTCACTTCCTAACCTCTGGGGCCAGCTGTTTCCTGCCTGACCTGCTGGGAGGGGTGGTGCTCTTGAAGTATAGAATTGATGACCTCTGAATAACCTTTTTTCCCCTGACATGGAAGGAAGAAGTGGGTAGAAGCTTGGAGAACATTGCAATGTAATCTTGAAGGTTCTTGAAAACTGATTATGTAGAACTCATGTTTAACATGCCCTACTGCACATAATGGTTTCATTAGAATGATAAATAAAAAAGGTCATCTCTTAGCCACAGAGAGTGAGTGTTTGTCTCCATATTTCTCATGCCAACTCCATACCTCCTCCTCAGGACCTGAACCCCACTGGAGCTGCACTCTGGCAGGGTTTTATTGCTGTGAAGAGATACCATGACCACAGCAACTCTTACAAAGGAAAACATTTAATTGGGGCTGGCTTACAGTTCAGAGATTTAGTCCATTACCATCATGGTGGGTGGTACAGTGGTGTGCAGGCAGACATGGTGCTAGAGTAGGAGCTGAGAGTTCTACATCTGGATCCATAGGCAGCAAAAAGTGACAGCCACACTAGGAATAGCTTGAGCCTCTGAGATCACAAAGCCCACCCCCAGTGACCACTTCCTCCAACAAAGGCACACCTAATAGTGCCACTCCTTATAAACCTATGGAGGCCAGCTATTTTCTTTCAAACCACCACCACATCTCTACTCCTGAACAGCTCTATACCTGTAGTTTGTAGTGTTTTCCTGGTCTCTCTAGACTCTTCCACAGGCCTCTGTCAGCTGTGTCTGGACTTCAGCACAGCCACATTGAACTCTGAAAAATCCAAAACTCAGACATTTTGTAACCTGCACATTTGCACATTACCGTGACATGTTAATGTGCAATAGAAGACTTCATATTGGTAATTAAGATTGGAATAAAAGAACCTGTGATACTCAGCAAACAGCTATCAAGCAAAATTGGGATTACTTGACTATTGGAGGCCACCTAGTGGCTTTTCCCAGCAGGACTGCATTAAGAGGTTGATTAGACCATGGGCCTGACTACCAGGAGTTTGTAAGGGTCTACACTTGGCTATATCTAGAAAGGGGGAGGTCTTTTGCCCCTCCTCTTGGCATTGTTATTAAAAGCCCTTTGGAATAAAGTTCTGGGCTAGTGGATAAGGATCCAGGCCCTCCCGAGGCTATCCTGCATTTCTATCTGTTTCTCTCCCCTCTTTATTTCTACCTAAGTTTCTTATCCCTCATTCCTCAAGAGTCCCTGGGGTAAATAAATGTGGGATCTGGTCTCCCACAGACTGTGCCAGTGAACAGGGACAAAGACAAAGGCAAAAAAGACAAAAAACCCCAAGGACTTGGCCAAAGGAATGAGGGGGGATCACGAGTGAGAGGCATGCCAATAAGGAACTGAAATATGAAGGTGATGGTATGCTATTCTCAGGCGTGTAGGTTAGGTGGTGAAATGCCACAAAGCTGCAACATAGATTTCTTTCTATCTAGGTTTTTTTCTCTCTCTCTCTTAATTTCTATCTATAAAAATTAAGGAAAAAGTGCAAAGTAGAATATAGGAAAATAGTGTAGGAAGAAATTTAGATAAGGTAGTATACAGAAATATTGGGTTAGAAGAAAAAACTTAGAGTAAAGTAAGATAAGATAAGCAACTAGACAGAGAAACTATGCCCTTAATTTTCTAACTATGAGGATATGAATGCAAAATCCTGAGGAAGAATCAGAGGAAATATCTATCAAAGAGCTTAACAGGAAGAAAAAGATTCCTGTGGGAAGCGTTTGGCCCCAATTGGCAGAGGAAAGAATTTTCCCTGAGGCAAGTTAGGGTGAAATAAAACTTTCACTCTGCTATCACTGCCACTGTATGGAAACATCATATCAACAGAATTAGTTTCCTTCTGGCCATGAAGCCAAAGTTCAGAGAACAGAAGTTTTGGGGAAAACTGGGTGGTCTTTCTCTCTCAAAACCTGAAAGTTTTCTGGGGAAAATCTTAACCTCTCTCTCTGAAAAACTAAAAAGCCCTTCAGGTCTTTGCTTCTCAGAGATTCTCTTTCTGTAAGGGCATAATTAGATTCACCTGGAGACATCAGTATGGGAGAATCACCTGTAATGGCTTTAGAAACAATAAACTTCTTAGAATATGGCAAATCCTCTCTGCCAAGTCCTGTCTCTCTAAGCTAGAAAAAAACAGCAGTCAGAAGTTCCCTACAGTTAGAGCCTAGCAAGTAAGTGCAGGCAGAAAGCTGAAGCAGGGACAGCCTCCCCCAAGGTGGAGCCACAACAGAGGTGGTATGAGACCTGGGGAAGGGTCTACTGGCAAGGAGAAGGCAGTAAAGCCGCATTGAGGCATCAGGGACACTATCTGGTGGAGGAGCCGAGCTAGGACGGATGGAGAACTATCTGGGAGAAAAGTTCTCTTTTCTATCAGAGAAAGGACCGTTCTAAAAAGCTTTGTTTCAAGTGCTTTTGGTTTCCCTCACTTACCTGGGGAAGTAAAGCCCTGAAGCGTTTTTTTCCTCTGGCAATAAGCCACTGTCTGAGTGCACACAGGCAGATGGACACAACTCACTCACAGACAGGGTCAGGTGAAAGGTCTGATTAGGGAAGTACACCTGTCCTAATGCGAGCTTAGGGAGAGATCTTTTGTCCCTCCCCTTGGCATTGTTATAAAAAGGCCTTTGGAATAAAGTTCTGGTCTGGTGGATAAAGATCCAGGCCCACCAGAGGCTATCCTGCATTGAACATTTTATTGAGCATTTCTGTTTCTCTCCCCTCTTTATTTCTACCTAAGTCTCTTATCCCTCATTCCTCAAGAGTCCCTGGGGTAAATAAATGTGGGAACTGGTTGCCCACACTTGACAAACTGTAACCAGCAAGGCTGACACCAGTTGTAAATTTATTGCTCAATCAATAACTCCTGACATTGTGGAAACACACACAACCACATTGTACACACATGACCACACAGCACCACGTAAAATACACAAGTGTATCTGTTTCTATATAACACAAGCATAATTATACAGTATCTTGCAAGGTGATTGTTACCCATGGTGGTTTGAAAGAAAATGACCACCATCAACTCATAGGGAATGGCACTATTGGGCCTTGCTGGAGTGGGTGTAGTTTTGTTGGAGGAAGTGTGTCACTAGGACTTTGAGGTCTCAAGTGCTTAAGCAAGCTCTCCCCAATGCCTGTGTATTTGGATGTAGGACTATCAGCCCCTTCTCCAGCACCATGTCTGCCTGCATACTGCCATGCTTCTCACCATGATGATAATGGACTAAAACTCTGAAACTGTAAGCCAGCCCCAATTAAATGTTTTCCTTTATAAGAGTTGCTGTGGTTATGGTGTTTCTTCACAGCAATAGAAACCCTAAGACATTACCCATTACTGAATTTTCTACCAGACAACTCTCTTCACCACAATGAACTAGAATCAGAGCAACCTATCCCAAAAAGATCATTCACATGAAGGTATCATTCAAGATAGGCAAGGAGGTAAATTTTTGAGATGGCATTGTAACAATATACTTTAGAATCCAGTAAAACACCAAATTCAAATAACTCTAGAAAAAAATAAATGGAGGAAAATTGTGTATATTTGTGATCTTGAAGAAATATTTCTCTCTTTAGACATTACAATTACCATCATCAGGGCTGGAGAGATGGCTCAGCAATTAAGAAAACATGCTGTATTTTCTTACATTAGACCCAAATTCAGTCTCCATCACCCACATGGTGACTCACAACTGTCCTAACTCCAGTTCTAGGGGGATCTGGCACCCTCTTCTGGCACCCTGAGGCACCAGGGCACACAGAAAGTGCACATGCACGCAAGACACTCATATACATAAAATAAAATGTCTGAAAACATGCAGGCAAGACATGCATATACATAAAATAAGTATGTCTTAAAATATGAAACTATCTCCTATCAATTTTCATTTACTGCTGATGGCATCTTTATACTGGTTTAGGGTTTCTTCTGTAGCTTCTTGACTTGAATGCTTAACTTTTTCCAACTTTGTCAATTACTCATATGCCAGGGACAGTGCTTATATTTGGGGTTAAAATGGCAACAAAAACAAGGGTCCATTCAAAACAGTCTTGCTCCCTGCTTTCACTGAATGGTATTAATTTTGTTCCATCAGTTACACCACACAACTTGAATTCTGTTGACATTATTATGTTCTTCATTCAGCATTTTGGTTTTTACTTACATTTGACCCAGTATTTAAGTATCCATAACTACAAAAATTTGAAAGTAATAGAATCTCCATGTAGATTACATATCCACAAGCTAGACCTTTTAGTGGACCTCTGGCAGCCACCACCTTACCCAAATGAACAAGTTTAATTTCTTAAATAATGTGATAGCTAAGTACTTCTGGATATGTTACAACAAGATACACAATCTTAAAAGAAAAAAGGAAAAAAAAAGATACACAATCTTTAATGTATTCTTATCCAAAATGAGTCATCTGAATCTAACTTTCCTTAGATAGAAGGCAACAGTGGCTAAAGGCTCGAAATGTAGTTTGGTGATTGAGCTCCTATCTGCCACACACAATGACCTAGCTTCAATCAACATTGAAAATTGAATAAAGGACAGAGTAAGGCCTAATCTTTATCTATATTGGATTCTCTTTAGGATAAATTTGTAAAAAGCACAGTTTGAAGGCCAATGACAAATTTCTTAGTTTCTTAAAACTCTGGATCATTTCCTGGACATAATAGTCTCAGCTGATATCTGTGGTCTCTTAGAGTCTGCAGGACAACTGCACAGACCCTTCTAGCTTTTATTAGAGTCTCCACTAAAAGGTAAGGTGTAATTCTAATAGGCCTACCTTTATATGTTACTTGTTCTTTCTCCCTTCAGCTTTTAATATTTTCTTCTGTATGTTTTGGTTTTGATTATTATGTGGCAAGGGAACTTCCTTTTCAGACCCAAGCCATTTGGTGTTCTGTATGCTTCTTGTGCTTTTATAGTCATCTCCCTCTATAGAAAAGTTTTCTTCTACAATTTTCTTGAAAATATTTTCTAGGCCTTTGAGTTGGGGTTCTTCTCCTTCTATTTCTATTATTCTTAGATTTGTTTTTTTCACTGTCCCAGACTTCTTGGATTTCTGTTTCAGGAACTTTTTATAGGTAACACTTTCTTTGAGCAATGTATCTATTTCTATCATATTTCAATGCCTGAGATTCTCTCTTCCATCTCTTGTATTTTGTTGGTGATGATTACAACTGTAGTTCCGGTTCATTTACCTAAATTTTCAATTTTCAGAATTCCTTCAGTTTTGTTTTCTTTATTGCTACTATTTCTTTTTCAGGTCTTGAAAAGTTTTTGTTTGTTGGGTTCAACTGTTTGTTTTTCTTAGCTTCTTGAAGGGATTTATTCATTTCCTCCAATTATCTGTGTCTTTTCCTTGATTTCTTTAAGGAATTTATTCACTTCTTTTAGGATCTCTATCATCTTCATGAAGTTGGATTTGAGTCCTTTTTCTCATGTTTCAAATGTGTTGGAATATTCAGTGCTTGCTGTATTAGGATGGCTGGGCTTTGATGGTGACACTGACCCAGTTGTTGATTGTGTTCTTATGCTGGCATCTAAGCATCTGAGTTTGGTGTGATTATAGATCTAGGTGCCAAGTTCTGGGTTTGTCTTTGTTGGATGGGTTTGTTCTTTGGTTTCCTCTCTAGTCGTCTGGTTGCTAATATGGTCTCTTGTTGAGCAAGAGGTCTTGGGCCCAAGTTGGGGGCTGGGACACAGTGATGAGGGGAGGGGGTTTGGGGATAGTGAGGGGAGGAACCAAGAGTCTAGTAATTCTGCAGGCAGGGAAAGCTACCTGGAGTTCTGGAAGCCTATGTGGTCTCTGGCCCAGCACCAGTCTCTGCCCCAGTTGGAGGCTAGTACACAGAGACAAGGGAGGGAGAATTGGGGGCCAATGTTTAGGGTAGGGCACCAAGAGAATGTAGGTCGGTGGGTAGGTTGCCTACATGGAATTCTGGTAGTGTATCCTATGGTCCAAGCAGGAAGTCTCCACCTGAGCTGGAAGCTGGGATATGGCAACAAGGAGGGGAAGGAGTTGAGGGTTGGGTCTTAGGTGGGTCCACTGAGAGTGGATGTCCATGGGTGGGCAGTCACCTGATCTTCTGGGAGATATGACCTGTGCTTAGACAGGGAGTGTCTGCCAGAGTTGGGAGCTGGGACACAGCAATGAGGGTTAAGAGACAACTGAGGATTGATATGTTGGGTGCTAGAGAGTGAGAAAGGTCTTCTGGCAGGCATTACCTGTGGTTGGGCAGATGATGTCTACCCAAGGAGACTGAGAAAGTGAGGAAGATCCATGGGGTGGCTGGCCTACCTGGTCTTTGGGCAAGCACAGCCTGTGGTTGGGGCAGGGGGTGGGGTGGGGAGTGTCTACCCAAACAAGAGTGTCTGGGTCATTTCTTTAATAATATGGTTCTGTGGCAGAGACGACACTCCATCTTAGCTGCAATGGTAAATTATAAAATGGAAAGTCTAAAACTTTGTTTTTCAAAAAGGGGTCTCTAGACAGCCGAAGTTGGACTTGAAGTTACAATGTAGCTAAACTTGCCTCCAACTCTTGATTGTCCTGCCTCAGCATTCCAAGTACTGGGATTCAGACATATACTATATATCACACACACCTAACTCTAAAGCATATTCTTTTTCTTTTCTTTTTTTTTTTTTTTTAATTCAGAAAGGATTTCTCTGTGTACCCACCCTAGCTGTCTGGAACTAGCTATGTACATCACTCTGGCCTTGAACTTACAGAGATCTACCTGTCTCTGCCTCCTGAGTGCTGGTTAGATTAAAGGTGTGTACCACCACCATCAGGTTTTAAAAGGTATTCTTAATGGTACAGCCCCAAATACCCATATACACAGAAAAACAGAATCAACATAGTAAACTGTTGACAATTTTGAATCTAGGTGGGACATAGAAGCCTGTTGTTGATTCTTCCAACTTTTCCATATATATAAAAAATTTCACACTTTTTTTTTTTTGGTTTTTCGAGACAGGGTTTCTCTGTGTAGCACCTTTCCTGGATCTCGCTCTGTAGACCAGGCTGGCCTTGAACTCACATGTATTTTTATAAGTAGTTTCAATTCAATTTTGGCTATTTTTGTTAATGTTTTACCGGAAGGTCACCAGAGAAAACCATTCAGACAAGAGTTTATAGCCAACTGAAAGTCGTTATTCCAGTTTGCTGGAACATCACTCAGGTATTTAGGATCGAAGTGTAGCCCCAAGCATTCAGAGCAAGGGGCTATTAAAAGAAAAAAAAAAACCACATCCTGTTATCTTGCTCAGTTGTTGGAAAGGGAGCTTTTGCCCAAGCACACAGTTAAAAAGCCAGGATAAAGTAGCTGGATGATCTTGACCTCTGGCTCCTAGACTATAGTTGGGGATTTTTCACAAGATTCTCCATCATAAGTCAAATTCTACTCAAACTTAAAATGGCCTCAGCAAGAATATGAGATGGAGGAGCCTCTGTACTGTCTTGCCCTGTCACAAATGTATAGCTTATCTTAATGTCTGGGCAGAGAGCATACATTATAGGGTTTTACCTTTTGAAATTTCTGTGTTTAACCCCTTTAAAAAAAGTACTTATTCATTAACAGTTGTGTATTTAACAACTCCACACAAATACTTAAAGAATGGATTCTCAATGAAAGTCCTTTCATGTACCTTTTCATGCATTAGATGTATACAGAATGAAGTTATTTTAAATTTATAGTGGAGAAATGCATGAGGATTTTCTAAGGTATCTGCAGTGTGATTTGCCTTTCATATCAGTTACAGTAATGCCTATAAAAGCAAGAACACTTTAAAAGCTACTTTACAGAATGAGGGCATGAAGCAAATACTCTTTCAAGGATTTTATATCAATTAAAACCTTGTCCCCATGACTTTGGCAGATATTGTGCTGGCCATTAACAGAAGCCATAGGATATTAATAGTGACAAGGAAGATGCTACAAATAAACCTAGTTCCAATAACTGCTCTCCCTAAGTTGGCTGAGAAGTGATTGATATATTAAGTTTATAAAATTAACAAGATGAAAGTAAATCAAGAACATGATGTCTTCCCTATTATTTCTGACATTCAAAGACATTCTCAACAGAATACCTCCTTGGAACAACATACTTCCCACACTCTGATTCTCTAAGGGATCTTGGCATCAAGAATATATGAATACTCTGATGTTGACCAAATCTTAGGGCAGATTATTCTTCCCACACTCTTTTCAGGAACAGTCTTGACCATGAGTCCTCTGATGTTCAGTAAACTTCCATACAAAGGCTTGTCTACCACCTTTTACACACATAGAACTGAAGATTATGGATTTTCAATGTCCTGTAAGCTTACCATTTACAATAAAGGCTTTCTCACATTCTTTACATTCACAGGGTTTCAAGCCTACTGGGCTCTGATGGGATTTAGGAGCTGAGCTAATTCAATAAATGTTCCTACATTCCTTGCATTCATAGGGTTTCACACCAGCATGGTTTCCTTTATGTTAAGGACTGAGCTCTACTTAAAGGTCTTTCCACATTCTTTACAGTGTTAGGGTTTCGTGCCAGTATGTCTTCTCTGCTGTGCAGTGAAGGCTGAACTAAATCTAAACATTTCCCACATTTCTGACTTTCACAGGATTTCTCACCATTATGAATTCTGAAATACAGGTAGCTCAGAATTACTGCTAAAGGCTTTTCCACATTCCTTGCATCTATAAGGCTTCTTTCCAATATGAATTTTATGTGTCAAACTTTCATTTTCAACTAAAGGGCTTCCAACCAAATTCTTAACATTGGTAAAGTTTCTTCTCACTAGTGTGAATTCCTTGATGTGCTTTAAGGTATCTATCACAAGTAAGGTACTTCCCACATTCTTTACATTTATAAGGATCTTTACCAGTATGAAATTGGTAATAATATCAAAAGGGTCCCTCACATTCCTTGCACTAAAAGAGCTTCTCACAAGTATGAATTAGCTGATGTTGAGTAAGCTGGTACTGAGGTGTGAAGGCTGATCCACAGTGCTCACATTAAAATTTCTCTCTAGTATGAATGTTCTGGTGCTGAGTGAGCTTTGCCAGAACAATGAAGGACTTTCCACATTCCTTACACTGAAAGGGTCTCAAACCAGAATGAATTTTCTGATGTTGACTAAGGTTTGATTAACGATTAAAGGCTTTCCCACACTGACTACATTCATATGATTTTACACCAGTATGACTAATCCTATGTTCAACAAGGCTGGAGACTCAATTGAAGGACTTCCCATATTCCTCACATTCAAATGGTTTTTTGACCTGTATGAAGAATGTTTTTGTGGTAATTAAGCTGGCTGGAAAGATGAAAAGCCTTTCTACATTCTTTACATTCAAAGGGTCTTTCACCATCATGAAATCTCTGATGGCGAATGAGATGTATATTAAGCCTAAAGACTTTCCCACATTCCTTACAAATAAAGGGTTTTTTTTCCAGTGTGAATACTCTGATGCCCAGTTAAATTTGAACGTCGACTAAAGTATTTCCCACATTCCTTGCATTGATATGGTTTCTCTTCAGTATGGGTTCTCTGATGCTCACTAAGTTGGGACTTTTGTCTGAAGGCTGACCCACACAGCTTGCACTTGAAAAGTTTCTCATCAGTGTGAATTTTCTGATGCTCAGAAAGGTATGCCTGAAGCCTAAAAGTCTTCCCACATACATTACATTCAAGGGGTTTCTCACCAGTATGAATATTCTGGTGCTGCAAAAGCAATGAACCACAACTGAATATCTTCCCACACTGCTGACATTCAAATGATTTCTCTCCAGTATGAATGTCCTGGTGCTTAGTGAGCTCTTCAAGAACAGTGAAGGCCTTTCCACACTCCTTACACTGAAAGGGTCTCTCAGCAGTATGAATTTTCTGATGTTGCAAGAAGTTTGAGCGACGTTTAAAGGCTTTTCCACATTCATTACATTCATATGGTTTCACACCAGCATGAATAATCCTATGTTCAACAAGGTGGGAGACTCGCTTAAAGGACTTCCCACATTCCTCACATTCAAAAGGTCTCTCAACACTATGAGATTTCTGATGTCCTTTTAGTTGGTGGGGAAGTCTGAAGGCTTTCCCACATTTCTCACATTCAAAAGGTTTCTCACCACTGTGAGACTTCTGATGTCTTCTAAGCTGTTGCTGGAGTCTGAAG
>CABHPQ010162449.1:58619-77422 GCA_902168405.1 Peromyscus aztecus
TCTCTCAGCACTGTGAGACTTCTGATGTCTTCTAAGCTGTTGCTGGAATCTGAAGGCTTTCCCACATTCCTTACATTCATGGGGTTTCTCTCCAGTATGAACACTCTGATGCTGAATAAGATCTGAACTACAACCAAAGTGTTTCCCACACTCAGTACAGTCATATGTTTTTTTTGTATTATGAGTAGGAGTCTGGCAGGTGTCAGTAGGTAGTTTTTCCTTGTTTGTAATCTTTTGATTAGCATCTCCTTCTTGATAACTCTGTAGTGCTTTGGATGTAATACAGTTGGGGCCATTACTAAAACTGGAGCCCTGGACGTCAGAAGTTTTACTTATATGCTTTATGCTCTCTTTGGGTAAATTTATATTAGAAATACGATTGTCTGGAGATGTTTTTTGAACTTTATAATCTGACTCCAAATCTGAAAGAAACAGAGAAAGGAAGACTTTTATTTTCCTGTAAAACACACACACACACACACACACACACACACACACACACACACACACTCCATTAAATGAATGGCCAGACTCTAAAGGATTTTATGAGAAGCTGAACAGGAGCAAGGAGAGCAACAATAATGAAAGTTTAAGTAAGACAACACACTTTAAAGTGGAACAGGTTGGAAATGGGGAGGCACCTCTGCTTTACAAGATTAAAACAAACCATACTGAAAAAAATCTGATGTGCTTCTTTACATATTATTTAAAATACATACCCTATGGTGAAAGTTTTTTAACCAAATCTGAGAAAAAAAATCTATACCATACAAATACATAATTGATCTGTCATCCTTTAAGACAACTGGCCTGGAGAGGCAGTAGTTGGCACATCTTTAATCACAGCACTCAGGAGGCAGAGGAAGGAGGATCTCTAATGTTCAGACAGACGCTTCATCTCAGCCATTCCTTCGCCATCTCTGTTTTTTCAAACCCTGCTCTGTCTCAGAAAACCAGCCAAAAGGCCTCCCATCTCCCAGAAATGCTCAAGATCACACCTACATGGTTTTTAAACTGCCCCTTAGAGAATGGCCATGTGGTTTTTAGGTCTCTTCTCCCTGTTTCCTCTCTGGAGGCTGAAACAATCATCCAGGAGCATTTTACTCATTAAACCTGGAATTTTAATTCTTAATTCGGTTTGATTTGGTTTGATCTGGATTACTGTGTCAGTGTAGAGGCTTAATATCAGGGTACAGAAACCTTTCATCTAAGTTCAAGGCTAGCCTGGTCTACAGAGTTCCAGAACAGCCAGTTGTACTGAGAAATCTTGTCTCAAAAAACAAAAAAGAAAAAGAAAACTGGCCTGGATTTGGAATTCTGAAAAAGGGGGGGGGGGTGAGGGGGGCAAAAATCTTTGGTAGTGGTGGTATACAAATGTAATCCCAGAAACAAAAAGCCAGAGGTAACAACTTCATGAGTTCCAGGCAAGCTGGGACTAGACAATGAGACCCTGTCTGAAAAAAAAATAAGAATAAGCTAAAAAAGAAAACAGAAAGAAAGGGGGGAAAATACATTTAGAATTTTAAAGAAAACTAAGGATCTCTGGTCAGGGAAACAGGTATGCTCATTGCAGA
The DNA here is from genome assembly GCA_902168405.1 of Peromyscus aztecus. Classification (NCBI taxonomy): domain Eukaryota; kingdom Metazoa; phylum Chordata; class Mammalia; order Rodentia; family Cricetidae; genus Peromyscus; species Peromyscus aztecus. The sequence continues at coordinate 60,194 of CABHPQ010162449.1, forward strand.
TCTTTACCTATTCCCCCTTCACCTCCAAATCCATTCCCCTAGTCTCATGCCTAGATCTGCAGCAAACTACCTGCTACAGCCTGCCCTTCATCCTTGCTCCCATCTCTAGATGATCACACAGATCCACACCTCCAAACTTCCTTTTCTCCATTCAATGCTTTATCCCAACCCACAACTGGAACAGAGATTCCCTAGAAACCCGAAAGGCACTCTGGTCAGTGAAACAGGTAGACTAACTGCAGATCTTCAGCTCTCCCTCCATTCCTTCAATCCCCAGTCCCATCCCCAGCTCTGTAGCAGACCATCTGCTGTGGCCTCTCCACTTTCTGACCTCATTCCTAGGGCACTAAGCAGATCCTAGTGGAGCACCTTAGTTCTTTTCTCCTGTGTGTTAGGTTTCAAACCTGGGACAAAAGGATGAGGTGCTTATTTAACATATCAAAATGGACCTGGCCACCAGGTTCTGCCTTTATGAATATGATACACTTTAAAGAGGAAATGAAAAAAATCCCTTAAAGAAATCTATGAAAACACAAACAAATTATGGAAGGAAACGAACAAAACAGATCAAAACCTGGAAGTAGAAAATAGAATCAATTAAGAAAATCCAAACTAAGGGAAACCTGGAAATAAAATTCTCTGGATTTCCTTGGTGTCTGTTATGTCCTCCTTTCCATCTCTTTGTTAATTTGGATCTTCTCTCTTTGCCTTTCAGTTACTTTGGCTAAGGGTTGGTAAATCTTACTGATTTTCTCAAAGAACCAATATGTGTTTCCTTTGTTGTTTCTATTTTATTGATTTTAGACCTGAGTTTAATTATTTCTTGCTATCTGCTCCTTTTTGGCATAATTTTTTTCTTTCTTTCTCTATTTTTGCTTCTAGAACTTTTAGTTGTGGTATTACATTGCTAGTATGAGCTCTCTCCAATTATTTTTTTATGTAGGTACATAGTGCTATGAATTTGCCTATTAGAACTTCAGGAGGTATCAACATCCCCTATCTCAAGTTGTACTATTGAGATATAGTAATAAAAATAGCATGGTATTGACACAAAAACTGACACATTGATCAAGAGAATCAAATTGAAGACCTAGACACAAATTCACACACCTATGGACACCTGATTACTGAGAAAGTAGCCAGAAATACGAACATGAAAAGAGAAAACATCTTGAACAAGTGCTGGTCAAACTGGACACCTGTATGTACAAGAATTCAAATAGATCCATACCTACCAACCTGCATAAAGCTTCAAGTGGATCAAAGACCTTACTATAAAGCCACATACACTGAACCTGACAGAAAAGAAAGTGGGGGATGGCCTTGAACTCATCAGCACAGGAAAACACTTTCTGAACAGAACACTATTAGCACAGGCATAGAGATTCATTAATAACAATTAATAAATGGGACTTTATGAAACTGAAAAGCTTCTGCACATCGAAGGACACTGTCATTCACACAAAGTGGCAGCCTACAAAATGAGAAAAAATTTTACCAATTTACCAATTGAGGGCTAATATCCAAAATATATAAAGGACTCAAAAAACTAGATATCAAGGAAACAACCCAATTAGAAAGTGGGGTACAGATCTAAACAGAATTCTCAAAAGAAAATTCAAATGGCTGAGAAACACTTAAATGTTCAACATCCTTAACCATCAGGGAAATGTAAATCAAAACTACTTTGAGCTTTCATCTTATACCCATCAGAATGGTAATTCATAAAACAAGTGACTGTTCATGCTTGCAAGTATGTAGACTAATGGGAACACTCGTCGACTGTTGGTGGGTGTACAAACTGGTACAGCTACTATGGAAATCCTTGTGATGGTTCCTCAGGAAGGTGAGAATCAATCTACCTCAAGAAGCAACTATACCACTCTTAAGAATATACCCAAAGGATCCTTCATCCTACCAGAGACACTTGCTCAAACATGTTCATTGATGTTCTAGTCATAATAGTCAGGAATTGGAAATAAGATAGATGTCCCTTAACAGAAGAATGCATAACGAAAATGTGGTACAAGGAGTATTACTTACCTGTTAAAAAATAATTTGAGACAGGCAGCGGTGGCGTATGCCTTTAATATCAGCACTCGGGAGGCAGAGTCAGGCAGATCTATGTGAGTTTGAGGCCACCTTGGTCTACAGAGCAAGATCCAGGACAGGTACAACAACAACAACAAAAAAAATTGAAGTCATGAACTTTGTAGGTAAATGATGGAACCAGAAAGTTATCAGAGTAAAGTATTCTAGACCCATAAAGACTAATATGGTATGTAATCACATATATAAAGATACTAGCTGTTAAATCAACGATAACCTACAACCTGTAGACCACAGAGGTTAGGTATAAAGTAAGAGACCAGGGGTCACATAGATCTTGTTAGGAAAGAGACATACGATAGTTATGGTTGGATAGGGGGACTAGAATGGGAGGTTAAGTTGGGAAGTGTAGCTGGAGTTATTCTGTGTCCACCCGACTTCTATAGCTGCTCAGACCCAAACAAACACACAGACACTTATATTATTTAAACTGTTCAGCCTAATGGCTCAGGCTTCTTGCTATCTAGTTCTTATATCTTAAATTAACCCATTTCTATTAATCTGTAAGTTGCCACGTGGCTTGTGGCTTACCAGTACTTTACATCTTGCTTCTTATGGTGGCGGCTGGCAGCATCTCCTCACTCAGCCTTCCACTTCCCAGAATTCTCCTTTCTGCTTATCCTGCCTATACTTCCTGCCTGGCTACTGGCCAATCAGTGTTTTATTTATCAATCAATCAATCAATCAGAGCAACACATTCACAGCAAACAGAAAGACATCCCCAGCAGGGAAGGGGAGGAAAAAGCATTAGTAAGGAAATATGGGAAGAGACAACTAAAATTAAGGGGGATTTGAGGACCAGTATGGAAACCCAATATAGTAGAAGCTTCCTAAAATATATACATATATGTAGGCAATCTAACAAATTGCCAGATAATGGGGGAGACAGTGTTCCAACTGATCATCTCTTGTCACCAAATGAAACCTCCAATCCTGAGGCTGAATTACATCTAATTGAATTGTTGGCCAAAGGGTGCTATAGAAGCCCCAAAAGAAGGCAGTTGCCAAGACTACAGGCTGTTGTGCAAAAACTGATGACAATGCCTCATAGCTGAAGGTAACACCTACACAACTCAATGAACATGGATAAGTCAAACTGTTGCTGACATTCAGCCTATACCCCAATGTTCCAGTGTCTTTGGTACAGGAAGGTACTCTACACACTAGTAAAAGAGAAACATAAACACCAAGCCATTCACAAACCCCTGGACCAAGCCCACAAAAACCCTTGCTTGTCCTCCCAGCAAGATATGCTAGAGCCATGGTGGCACAAAGCTTGTGGTTACTGAATGAGATCTATGAGATGAAACCCATTCCTGTGTGGTGCTGTTTTGTTTGTACTCTAACCAAGAAAATTTGCCTGAAAATCAGAGGACAGAGCCAGAAATTAGCTTAAACATAGAGGCTAGGGAATGGTGGCATACACCTTTATTTAATCTCAGCACTTGGGATCTCTTGCCTTTGCTCCTAGTATTTGGGAAGCACACACACCATTAATACCAGTACTAGGAAGGTTGAGACAGGAAGTGATATGGCTGGGCATAGAAAGGCATATAAGGCAGGAAGAGACAGAAACTCTCCTCTTTTGGCTGAGGACTCAGGGTCATTCAGTCTGAGGATTCATGGAGACAGGATCTTCCCCTTTCAGCTGAGGAGTTGGTGAGGTAAGAAGTGGCTGTGGCTTGCTCCTTTTGTCTCTCTGATCTTTCAGTATATACCCCAATATCTGGCTCCAGGTTATTATAAGACCAATTAGGATTCGTGTTATATTTGGCATAAATCTTTTGGGGCCCGAATTCACACAAAAGCCACTTGCCTGTGACTTTGCAGCCACCAGCTCAGGTGAAAGCTGCACACAGCCAGAGCTACTACCATGCTGCTAGATTTTCCTTTTCTTCCCCAAGCCCTCTGAAGGAGTCTTAGATTTTTTTCTGTCACAGCCTTTCTACAGGAGACTCCACAGACCTTTGCCTGCAAAAGCCACGAGTTATTTGTTTTTGAACATTCTCCAGTGCAGACAGCTGGCTCTTTGGCTTCTTCCCTGTCCCAGTGGCTTGTGGCTTTCCCTGGACCCCCTCCTCAGGCTGTTGCCACACTAGGTAGCTGCCTCACTTCACTGTCATCGGAATTGTTATTGTCAGCAGATTTGGAGAGTCAATTGGGATTTCTTAAAAGGGGGAATTAGTTAAAAAACAAACAAACAGAGAGTTTTTTCCCATATTGAAAAATGGGAAACACTATTACAATGGAGGGTGTTTGGTCTCTGTTTGATAGCATGATAGTTTGAAAATGGAACAATTAAATGAGAGGATAATTAATGTAGGTTGGATTTATGTAATTTCAATTATAAGTATTATTTGTTTGATCATGTCTCTTTTATCGTTAAAAAAGTTGGTTAATATGAGTGCCAAGATAAATGTTTTAAAAAAACTCATTAACACACATCATAGAGATATTCATATTCAGAGGATTTAAAGGAGAACCAATTTCAACATTGCATTATAAAGTTACAGATAAACAGTCTAAGGCACCGGCGGTGGTGGTGCATGCCTTTAATCCCAGCACTTGGGAGGCAGAGGCAGGCGGATCTCTGTGAGTTCGAGGCCAGCCTGGTCTACAAATTGAGTTCCAGGAAAGGCGCAAAACTACACACAGAAACTCTGTCTCGAAAAACCAAAACAACAAACAAACAAACAAAAAGTCTAAGGCTTTCAAACAGCCAATCTTAATTTATCCAGTAACCTTACAGGGATTGCCAAATGATACATATCCCCCAGACTGTGTAAGAACTGAATGGACTCCTGTGCAAATGTTAGATTTGAGGAGATTCAAGGAAGTGATAGTCTCATATGGCATGCACTCACCTTTTATGAAGCAGATGTTAAACTCATGGTCAACTTGTAATAGAATTATCCCTCAAGACTGGAGAGATTTGGTTACAGCAGTCTTGGAGGCTGGTCCCCAATTACAATGGAGGACTTGGTGGAAGGATGAGGCTAAGACCATTGAACAAAAAGTAGGGTAGAGGTATTGAAACCTCCCAAGACCAACTATTGGGGAGATAGTTTATGCTAATGTAGAAAGGCAATCTTTATATGATGACCACACCCTGGCTTTATGCCATGCAGCAGTGTTGAATGCTTGAGACAGAATTGAAGAAGTAGGAGAGAAAACTGAGTCATTTACAAAGTTATACAGGGCCCAAAGGAAGTCTTCACTGATTTCTTACAAAGACTGACCTCAGCAGTAAATAGAATGATACCAAATTCAGAAGCTAGACAAATAATAATTGAATCTCTGGCTTTTGAAAATGCTAATGCACAATGCAAGAGGGTAATTAGGCCATTAAAGGCAAGATCAGCACCCCTAGAAGAATAGATCCGAGATACAATCAATATTGAATCTCATAACCATGATGACGCTTGGAAGAGGTGATATCCAGAGGTTTGAAGAAAAATAGAAATGGTAGGTGTTTCAATTGAGGTAAACAAGGTCACCTAAAAAGGGACTGTGAACAGGGCGTTCCTAAAAACAATGTTTTTGCTAATAATCCCAACAGAACACCCCTCCCTCGAGTATGCAGAAGATGTGGCAAAGGCAGACATTGGACTAATGAATGTAGTTCAATAAGGGACAGTCAAGGTAATCCTTTGTCATTGGGAAATGCCTTGAAGAGCCTTTCGTGGGACCCCATGTCAAATTTGGTTTAGTTGTTTCCTATCATCATGGAGGAAACACCTCCCCAGAACAACTAAAAGATTATATTTGAACAAGAGAGACCACTTGATTAAAAGAAGTGATAGTTCATTAAACAGAGTGACCACTCAATCTAAATTAACTTATAAAACTAATAAATGCTTTTCCTTTCATCAGATATAACTTGCCAAAAGGGAAACTCCCCAAAGTTAGGGTTGGGAAGGGTTTTGTTTTTGTCTTTTCAAGATAATAAAAACAATCACCTTGAGGAATTTATAGACCTTTGGTCAAATAAAAATCCAAAGAAGAAGGAAGAACTATCTGGAAAAAATTACCAAGAAAAGGAATAATCTGACCTAATGCAAGCTCTGAAGTCTCCAAAATGATGATGGGATCCAACTATGATAACGCCATTAAGTTGACAAACACTACCCAAAGATTGGCTTTGGACTACAAACAGCTCAGGACAATTTCAAGGTAGCTAGCTGAGATGATACAACCTCATAGACTACTCTAGCCAGGAATTCAGACAAACACTGTGCTTTCCCATTATGCAGAGACTGGACAACAAATGATATAGTTACCTCTCCCAGGACTTGACAAGTAACCCAAATTTTTCTTTTCAGGATCCCCTAAAGATGCCATCACCCCCAGACAGTAGGAAGTAAATTTAAGAACACAACACCCATATTCCCAAGAGGTGGGGTGGTTGGTTTTTGGTCATTCAATGGGTTATGGATATTAGTCATTGTTTAGGGTTGTTGATTACAAGTTGTTACTGGTAATGGTCAGGAAAAAAGCTAAACAAAGGATATTAGATTCAGGGTCCTTGTTTTGAAAAGAAAAAAAAATAGATATGAGATAAAAGGCAGATTACTAAATCTACTCTGAAAAAAAGATATAGAAGTGATAGGACAAAGGGTAGATTATTGAATTTACTCTGAAAAGAAGAAAGGGAGGCTATGGATATGATAAGATTAAAAAGGTAGATTACTGAATCTACTTTTCAAATGCAACTACTAGCTTTAAATATTTTACATTGGATTGGATTTTTGTATATTGTATACAAATTGTGTATATTGACACAAAGTTGAGATTATTTTTGTTAGAACATACTGTACACACATTTCTAATCTTGTTCAAGGTATTGTACCTATATATCTCCTTTAACAATGTAATACAAATTTCTACTTGAAAGTTACTATTACATACTAAATAGAATATAAAGAAATGCAGGTTAGTGGTCACCTATTACACTCAAACTTGTAGTCAGGTTAGGTATGTTTTCAAGGTCAAACAGAGATATATTTTAGATAAACAAATAGTCTTCCAAAACTTCAGAGATCTACTGAATATGACATTTAAGATGTTTTAAGAACAGGTTCTACTTTTTTTTTTTTTAATGACAATGAGACATGCCTGTTCCTGGCAGCACCAATCTACCTCAGAGAAGATGATGGGCATGGAAGAAATGCCACATGGGGTTTACTTTCTTTGTGGCAAAAGTTAGCCACTGGGCAAGGAAAGGCCCTTGCCTTGACTGCTGACAATATGCTGTGCAAATGGGACAAGCAGGACACAAAAGGACTGCTGAACCTTACCAAGACAAGGGAGGACAGTCCTTCAGAAAATCCTGCTTCACAGATAAGTCTGTTAGATATGCTAGGTCTGTACGATGAAGACGGATGCCCCAAGGTTGCAGAGGAACCTTGGGTGACTGTCCAGGCAGTCAGATGTTTCTGTCATTTCTCAAATTTTTTGGAAGTTGCTTGATTGCACTTCCCACTTACTCAGGTAATATTATTTCCTTCTCGGGTCTCTGAGGGAGCTGAAGACTAGACAGTTATAGTTTTCCTTGTTAACAAATTCAGAAAAGAAACTCACTAAAGAGGTGTAAAGTGTATAAGTTTGAAAGACATCAAAAGATAGTTTTCAATTGGTAATACAACTTAGGATAGGAAGTGAATTAGGTACAACACTTTGGACTCACCAAAACAGGATAAATAACGGACTATTTTCTTGGAATCTGTCAAATGTTAATGAACTGGACATTGTTAATGTAATTCTTGACTGTATATATTGTATATACGTATTGTACTTACTGTGTTCACTTTTTCTTATATTAGTTATAATCTTTTATAATTTTAGACAAAAAGGGAGAAATGTGGTGATATTTTGTTTGTACTCTAACCAACAAAAACTTGCCTGAAGATCAGAGGACAGTGCCAGCCACTACATTAAACATAGAGGATAGGCAGTGGTGGCACACACCTTTAATCTCGGCACTTGGGATCTCATGCCTTTGCCCCCAGTATTTGGTAAGCACACACGCCGTTTAATATCAGTACTAGGAAGGTTGAGACAGGAAGGATAAGGCTGGGCAGAGAAAGGCATAGAAGGCGGGAGGAGACAGGATCTTCCCCTTTCTGCTGAGGAGTTGGCGCGGTGAGAAGTGGCCGTGTCTTGTTTCCTCTGATCTTTCAGCATTTACCCCAATATCTGGCTCCAGGTTTTTATTATAAGACCAATTAGGATTCGTGCAACATTCCCGACACTGGATGAGTGACCAAGACCTGAGAGTAGACAGCCCAGGTATCTAGGGTAAAACCAAATACTACTGTGTTAAAAGTCGAAAAGAAAAATGAAGTAATAAAATGGGTCCTAATGGCATCCTGCTATACTTAATAGATTAGTGTCTGGCTCAGCCATCATCAGAGAAGCTTCCTCATGCAGCAGCTGGGAACAAATGCAGAGACCCACAGCCAGACACTATGCAGAGAATGAGACCTTGGGATGCTCAGCACTAAAAGGGATGTGTCCATCAAATCCCTCCCCATAGTGCCCAGGGAACGCTGTGGAAGAGGAGATGGAAAGAAACAGTGTAAAAGCCAAAGAGATGGAAGATACCAAGAAAACAAGGGCCTCTTAATCAACATGATCAAAGCACTTATGATTTCAAGGAGACTGAGGCAGCATGCACAGGACTTGCACTACCCAACCTGCACCAGGTCCTTTGTGCATAAGTTGATTATGGCCTCCAGTTTAGTGTTTATATGGGACTTACGAGTGTGCAACCAAGTGAGTTTCTAATTCTTGCACTTTCTCTTGGGTGATTTCACTTTGTTTTTTTTGTCCAGTTCCAATGTGGGAATTTGGTTTCAGCTTATTTTATTTTATTATTATCTCTTAGAAGCCTGTTTGTTTTCTTTTTTTTTTTTAATTTATTTATTTATTATGTAGACAGCATGTATGACTGCAGACCAGAAGAGGGCACCAGATCTCACTACAGATGGTTGTGAGCCACAATGTGGGTGCTGGGAATTGAACTCAGGACCTCTGGAAGAGCAATCAGTGCTCTTATTCTCTGAGCCATCTCTCCAGCCCCGCCTGTTTGTTTTCTAAAAGAGGCAGAAAGGGAGTGGATCTAGATGAAAGGAGCAAGGGAAAATAGGGAAGAGATAGAAGGAGGGGAAGCCATAGTAAGGATACATTATTGGAGAAAAAAAATCTATTCTCAATAAAAGGAGGGGGGAAGAAGATTAAGGAAACCTAATAGTGAACACATTCAAAAAGTCTGATGCTGAAATGTCCACAAAACTAAAGTCAAACCAAAAATGTTCATCAAAACGGGAAAACCCATAGAAAAAACTGAACTTGTGAGCATCCTCCTGAGACCGTAATTTTCTTAGGATACTAGTAATAGTTGTTTACATTAAGGAGTCGTGATGGAAGGTTGTTAGTGGATAATATCCTACCAATGGATACATGAAATACTTAGAATCAAGTGTCATATTAGTGACTTACCATCAAATAGGTCAACAGAAAATGTTTAAATTAGACATAGCACATGACACCAAATGTTATCAATTAGTATATTTAGATGACTGTAGTTCTTTTTGATGCTTTATTTAAAAAGATTTTGTTGTTGCTGTTGTTGTCTGCATTTTTTTGGTTTATTTTCAATGATTCATTTATTTTATTTTATGTGTTTCTGTGAGCACCTGCATATATGTATGTATATCATTTGCATGCCTGGTACCCAAGGAAGTCAAAAGAGAGCATCAGATCATGTGGAATTGAACTTATAGGTGGCTGAAAGCCTCCATTGGGTGTTGAAAATCCATTGGGTATTGGGAGCGAAACCTGGATCCTCTGTAAGATCAGCAAGAGATCCTAACCACTGCACCATCTCTCCAGCCCATGTTTTGATATGGTCTCATGTAGCTAAGGCTGGCCTCAAACTCAATATGTAGCTGAGGATAATCTTGAAGTTCTGATCTTCCTGCTTCTACCTCCCAAACTCTGTTATTACAGATATATCTCCTGTATTAGACAGGGTTCTCTAGAGGAAGAGAACTGTTCATTCTATATATATGGGATTTATTATGAGAATGGCTTACAGGCTGTCATCCAACCAGGCCAACAATGCCTGTCTAACAACACAAAGTCTAAGAATCCAGGGGTTGTTCACTCCATGAGGCTGGATGTCTCAGCTTGTCTTCAATACATGCTGGAATCTGAAGAAGTAGGCTCTCATGCCAGTAAAGGAATAGACTTGCCAGCAGAGTGAGGGGAAGCGGACAAAATGAAAGAGCTTTCTTCTTTCACATGCTATTTACAGGCTGCTATCAGATGGTGGAGCCCAGATTTAAGGTGGATCTATACCTCAAAAGATGGATGAAAGGTGGTGGTACTTCCCACTTCAAATGACCTAATTAAGAAAATCTCTCACAGGTGTACGCAGCTGCTTGGGTTTTAGTTAGTTCCAGATGTAGTCAGGTTGACAACCAAGAAGAGACATCACAGCCCCCATGCCAAGCTAGGTAGAAGGCTGTGTTGTGTGTGCGCTCACATGTTGTTTCACTGGCTTCTCTACCTATTCTTTTTGAGTCAGGGTCTCTCATTGCCTGGAGCTTGACAGGCAAACTAGGATAAATTGTCAACAAGACAAGGCATTGGCCTTTTCCACTTCCCCAGTGCTGCAGTTAGAAGCACAGGTCACACCATCACACCTTGATTAGAGTGACTAGGAAGATATACAATTAAAATATTTGCTATGCTTCACTGTGCTCCTGAATTCACTGGTGTTCAGATTGTCTTATCATTGGGTCAGTGGTTAAGGACACAGACTGCTCTTCCAGAGGACCTGGGTTCTAGTACCAGTAGCCACGTGTAACTCCAGCCCCAGGGGATATGACACTCTTTTATGGCCTTTGGGTACCCTCTTTGGGTACCTGCACACCTGTGTGTGTATACACACACACACACACACACACACACACACACACACACACAAAACCAGTAATACAATACATTTACAATGATAGAAAGAGGGTAACTGCTCCAATAAGAGGGAAAAAGGTGAGGACAACTTAGTGACTCATGAACTAGAAGCCCCTGTGACAGCCTTTGCTATGACCTTAACTTCCTTCCCAGGTCTCAGTCATGTTCTTCCACAGGCGTTAGCGATTTGAAGAAAGTAAGTCAACCCAGTGTCATGCATGAGGAGATTCTCTGACCACATGATGTGCCTGGCAATTCTGGAGCCCTGTCTTCCTGTGGTGATATTTTGTTTGTGCTCTAACAAATAATGCTTGCCTGGAGATCAGAGTGCAGAGCTAGCCATTACAGGTGAGGCAGTAGTGGCACACACCTTTAATCCCAGCACTTGGGATCTCATGCCTTTGATCCCAGTACTTGGGAGGCACATGCCTTTAATCCTAGCACTTGGGAAGAGGAAAGAGAAAGTGATATGGTTGAATAGAAAGAGGAAGTGATAAGGCAGGGTGGAGACAGGAGCTCGGCCCCTTTCAGTCTCGGGATTCCTAGAGGTAAGAAGTCTTTCTAGCGGCTGGCTGCTCTGCCTCTCTGATCTTTCAGCTTTCACCCTGATATCTGACTCTGGGACTTTATTATTAAGACCAATTATAATTCAAGATACACCTTCCTCTTACTCACCTGGGCTGGGCCTGTCTTTTGGTTTCTTCACAACCATCCAGGGCTCTCTCTTCTGCTCTAATAAGGCGATCAGATCGGGTTTGGAAACGGAACTTCCCACTTAAAAGAAAGAAGAAATGACATGTGGAGACTTTTTTCTTTTTTTGAGACTCAGTCTCTCTTGTTATTTCAGGATGTGCTGGAACTTGATATGATAACCAGCATGTCCTAGAACTTACATGATCTGCCTGCCTCTGACTCTCAAATGCTAGGATTAAGGGTGTGTGTCACCATGAATTGCCTGTGCAGACTTTTAAAAATACAGACTTCTTTATTATAAAGGTCTATACAGGTTGGCATGGTGGATCATGCCTGTCAGCCCAGTCGGTGGGGAATAAGCCAGCCAGCCAGCCATAACAAGACCCTTGAAATGCAAAAAGACATTAGAAAAAAAAAAAGCCTAAATAATACGGGGGAAAGACTTTAGAGAAGACAGAGAAGAACCAGCTGAGTGACAAACCAGCTGTTTCAGAAAAGGGTTTAATGTCATTTAAATGCAGACAGGGGCTTGTCATTTAAGGGGAAGTACATATAGTGGGGGAGAACCCTTACTTCCCAAACCCTTACGCTACACTGTCTAGTGTAAACTCCATCTCTGCAGCCCATTAACAATGCCATTAAAAATTCTCATAAGATTCCATGTGCAATTTTCCCATATAAAAACTGGGCATGGTGGCACACACATGAAATCACAACACCTGAGAAGTGGAAGCAGGCAGATGAGAAATTCAAGGCCAGCCTTAGTTTCATAGGAACTCCAAAGCCAGCCTATGCTACATGAGACCTGACATCAAAAAACCAAGTAACAACAACAACAATAATAATAATAATAATAATAATTTTGCTGATATCTATTGGATAGGGCTGATACTAAGTAGTATATTCAAGTACTTGGAATACTGTCTGACCTACAGTAAGACAATATCATTTTTTTTAAATTTCCATTTATTTATTTTCTAATGCTGGGGATTGAACTAGGACCTTGAGTATGCTGTGTAAATGCTCTACCACTGAGTTATATCACCAGCCATGAAAACTGTTATCATTATTGTTAATTATGTTGCCTTCTTTCATATTTGGACCTCATTTTTACAGATTTGCTCAATGAAATATTCACAGCCTCAAAATTTCACAACAAAGTAGGTAAAGGAAGTGTTCATTGAGGGAAACAGAATGTGTCCACTGTGTCCACTTGTTTTGAATTAATTCTATTGATTCATTAGTAAGTAAATCATAAAGGCTCTCTTATTTAGTTGTGTATGCATGCATGTACAGTGTATTTATGTTTTTATGAGGGTGTGTACACAAGTGTGTATAAGCATGCATGTGTGTGTGTGTACAGATCAGAGAGCAGTGTGAAGTTTCTTCTTCGTTTGCTCCCCACTTTGGTTTTTGAGACAGCATCTCTCCCTAAACCCAGAGCTCACTGAGAGGATCTCCAAGGTGTGGACTAAAAGCAGGTGCTTCATGAAGCTCCTGTTTTCAACCAAGGAAATCTCATAATATTCCTTTGGGAAGGAGGAGAAACTCAGCTACCTCTTTAAAATTCTATTGACTTAAATTTCTTTTATGTGAGGATCTGTCTACAAGTATGCACCACATGCATGTATGTGCACATAGAGGACAAAAGAAGGCATCAGATTCCTATGGAGTTACAGATGGCTGTCAGTCACCTTCTGGTGGTAAGAATTAACCCAGGTACTCTGCAAGAGCAGACCACCAAGCTGTCTCTCTACTCTCTAATTATATTTACTGATTTATTTATTTGCTTACTTATTGCATTTTGTTTGTTTTGTTTGAAAAAGGGCCTCACCCTGTTAGCCTTGAACTCTCTATGTACCTGAGAGTGACCTTGAACTCACAACAATATTCCTGCCTTAGCCTTATGAGTAAAGGAATGACAGGCATGGCCACCAAGCCCAGCTTCAGCTACCACAGAAAAATGGCCCTGTCTTTTCATTCAGAGTGAGGAAAGCCAACAGTGTAGAGAGCACATCCCCCTTTCACGGGGACAGATGGCCTTACCCACTGTGACGAGGTTGCTGTAGGTCTCCAACATTATGTCCCTGTATAAGACCCTCTGAGAAGCATCCAGGTAGGCCCACTCCCCCCGAGAGAAGACAACAGCCACATCTCTGAATGTCACTGACCCCTGAAACCACAAACACAAGTAGAGTTAAATTGGGGAAGTGTTCAAGATGGAAAATCAGAAGTGAAAGGATTCAAGAACAGGAAGAAGACATGGAAATGCTCAAAGTACCTGACTGCATGAGCTCCCCCAGTAAAGGATGACGGTACCCACTCTACACATCTAATAAATGTGTATTTCCATTCCATCCACATCCTTCAAGTTATACCCCAGAAGAGAGAAATGTCATCCGGGTTCAGTGTAAACTGCCTAAGAAACAGTGTGAGTCCTTGAGTTTATTATGGTATCAGATGATATCAGTAAGATTTTTTTTTTTTTTTTGTCACAAGAATGATTTTTACAACTATGTAAGAGTCCGTAAACTATGTAAGGGTTCATATTACTGGCATATTAGGTTTCAGGGCTTTTCCTTAAAAACAAAAAAAACGAAAACTTTCAAGGTGAACAGTGTGTCTCAGGTCTTCCTGAACTCTGGAGATGACAGTCCCCTCCCAATCCCAGCCTGGATGACCTTTCCCTCTCATCACTGAACTCTCTCTCAAAGCCCCTCAAGCAGGTCATCTCATCACACACATGCACCGAGGCCATTCACTCTCAAACCCTGTGTCATCAGCCTGAAAACACCAGAGATGTTAATCAGGAGTCCCAGTGCAGTCAAAGGAGACCATCACCTCAACGTTCTGAAACCCCCAAAGACCCTGTTTCCCTGTGGACTGTCACCTCCTCTGCAACGACAGTCCTCCCTGACCACAGACCAAGCAGAAAGCAGATGTGCAGGAATGCATTCAAAGAAAACTCCAGAACCAGCAGGAAAGAGCCACAGACAGGAAGTGCTCTGACCTTCCAATCTCACTGTAATGGGGCAGACTGGCTGGAGGATTTCAGGTCCTTGGGAAACTTCACAAGAGGAAGACAGCAAACATCGCCTAACCTGAAAGTCACCCTATGTAAAGAGACCAAGGTCAACTTACACAGACCATGTCTTGAGAACTAGAGCTGGCCATTCTTCTTCAGGATCCTCTCCTGGGGGACAAAAAGAAAGCCTTTCAATGGATTGTGACTTGATGTTCCCAGACTGACTTAGGTCAGCATGATTTCATCGACTACTTTATATCTCAAGCATCCCCGCTCACACACTCCTCTCCCACCGCTCATAGCCTCCCCCACACAAATTAGAAGCAGACAGGAGTCTACATAAAGACGATTCTGTTTTGTTTTTGTGTTTTTTGAGACAGGGTTTCTCTGTGTAGTCCTGGCTGTCCTGGAACTCGAATGGTAGACCAGGCTGGCCTGGAACTCAAGAGATCTGGCTGCTCCTGCATCTAAACTATGATTCTTTATCATTAGTTACAAAACATGCTGTAACAGGAGGAATAATTTATTTCCCTCTTTCAATAATTTCCAAAATATACCAATATTTTGTATAACATCATGTTAAATTCATTCTGTGTGTCCTAAGTCTTGAGTCTAGCACTGGGTTTCTAAACCTCAACACTGCTGACATACTTATTCTGTTTTTGAAGTGTATGGGAGGACTATGTTGTGCTCTGTACAACCTTCAGCAGTATCAACCTCTACTCAAGATCTGAGTAGCACACACATCCTCAGAACTCCCTACAATGTTGGCCTAGGGAGCAGCCATCACCAAATGGGGAACCAGTGCTCTACCCAACAGGTCTAGCTAAGCCTTGGTTCAATACACTTTGGGATTGTTTGTTTAATTACTTTTTTGCCTATACTAGACTGGCCCTGAACTCCTAATGCTCTTTTCTCCAACTCTCATGCAGGGATTACAGGCATGCACAACCATGCCCAACTCTCAAATATATATCTGATAATCTTAAGAAATTATATATTTTGTCTCCCCACAAAATTCATATACAAATATTCTTTCTTTCTTATCTTTCCTTCCCTCCTGCCTCTGCATACACCAGGCTAGCTAGCCTTCCAGGAATTCTCTTGTCTCTCCCTCCCATCTTGCAGCAGTAGTGCTGGGATTAGAGACGTGCATTGCTGCATCTGGCACTGCATAGTTTCATGCTTGCCATCACCCCAGCCCACATTTATACATGTCTGTGATAGTTCAGTGTGTGACCTCATGACATTTATGACTGCTTTTGTTTCATGAAGCTTGTGACCCCAAAAGCCATAAATGAAAGTGCAGGAAGTCCTTCTAGATGTGGTAGCATAGGTCTATACTGCCAGCACTGGGGAGGCAGATACAAGAGGCTTCTTCAGTGTCCCAGACCAGCCTGGCCCACGGGTTCCTCTGCAATCAGTGGCACTGGCCAAACTCAATTTTAACATGCAGTAGAACGACACTAGACCCTCAGTCACACCATATGCAAAAGTCAACTCAAAACAGATTGAAATTTAAGAACTTAAACTGATACTACTAGAAAAAATAAACAGGAAAGCCTCAATGACACTGGCCATTTTGGATAAAAACACAAGCAACAAAAGGAAATGGACAAATGGGATTTACATCAAACTAAAAACTTTACATACCAGAGGAAACAATCAAGAGTAGAAGGATGATCTAGAGAATGGGAGAGAAGATTTGTAAACTACATATCTGACATGGAGTTAACATCTAAACTCTTCCTGCACTGCGACTTTACAAGGAATGCAGAAAATTCAGTGACAAGGACACACGCTAATAAGGAAACAGGCAAACACACAAACAGATATTTCCCCATATGGAAGATCAATGTAGCCGATTAGAGGTACATGAAAAATAAGCATCAGAGAGATACACATTAAAATCACAATGAGAGGCTTCCTCATATCTGATAAGACAGTCAATTACCAGGGGGGCTGGAGAGATAGCCCAGTATTTTGAGAGCACTTTATGCTCTTGTACAGAATCTGAGTTCCATTTCCAGCACCCACATGGTGGCTCACAAACATCCCTATCTCCAGTTTCAGGGAATTTCACACCCTCTTCCGGTCTCCTCAGGCAACAGGCATGGACATGGTGCAAATACATTCATGTAGGCCAAACACTCACAAATATAAAAAAAAAAAAAATGAAACAAATCTTTTTAAAAACAGTGTCCATTATCAGAA
Organism: Peromyscus aztecus; assembly: GCA_902168405.1. Classification (NCBI taxonomy): domain Eukaryota; kingdom Metazoa; phylum Chordata; class Mammalia; order Rodentia; family Cricetidae; genus Peromyscus; species Peromyscus aztecus. The sequence continues at coordinate 77,214 of CABHPQ010162449.1, forward strand.
AGAAAACACAATTTAGAGAATGTGAAGGAAAAACCACTGGAGAAAATGTTAATTAATATAGTCACTGTTGGAAATAATATAGTGGATTCTCAAAAATTACAAATAGAACTGTCACATGATCCATCAATCCCACTACTGAGTAGAAACATACAAGGGTAATCAAATCAGTACCTCAGAGACATTCTCACATTTATTCCAGAATAATTTAC
>CABHPQ010162450.1:0-16416 GCA_902168405.1 Peromyscus aztecus
ACACACACACACACACACACACACACACACACCCTAACCTTCTACAGAAAAAGTCCATTGCAGTAGCTTACCAAACATTTAAGGAGGAACCAATAGCAATCTACCATGAATTCTTTCACAAAGCAGGACAACATCCAGCTCACTTTATGGCCTATGTTGTATAGCTGTTTGCTCTGAATTGAAACATTCCCTCTGATTCACAAGACTCAGGAACTAAATGAAAAATACCCTAAGAAATAAATATTTGCAAGACTCAGGAAGCTCCCAAAAGTTACAAGAGTCACAAGGCCCCTCCCTAAGGTCATATAACCATTGAGGATTGCTGTGGAGGGGAGACTGTAGTTGTGTGAGGAGCTCCAAGGATGAAGTTTTCACAACTCTTCCCCATGTGGGATTGACTGTTCATGGATGCAGTTCCCTTTGTCATCCACGCTCCTGTAAGTAATCTCAATAAACTCATTGCTTCACTGAGTTAGACTTGGGTATAATAATTTCTTTGTCATCAATGCCCTATCAGAGGTAAATAGATATTTGTTCATGTTTCCCCAGAAAAAGTCACACAATACCTTAGAACAAAAGAACATTACAAAAAAAGAAAGAAAGCACAGAACTGGGCATATTAGCCCACAGCCTATTATAATCCCCGCCCATACAGGCTGAAACGGCAAGACTGGAAGTTCGGAGGCCAGCCTAAGCTGCAAAGTGAGTTTCAGGCCAACCTAGGCTATACAGTGAGATCTGGTCTCAAGCAGGCAAGAAAACTTGTCCACAATAGTTCATAACCTGGGAAACCATTTGCCAGTCCCTTAAAAGTTAAACATAGATCTGCCATATGGCTGGGCCTTCCAGCCCCCCCAGGTTTTCCTAACGAGAAATGGAAGCACATGTCCCTATAATGTTGTAGATAAGAATGTCTAAAGCACTGGGCGGCAGTGGCACACACCTTTAATCCCAGCACTCGGGAGGCAGAGCCAGGCAGATCTCTGTGAGTTCAAGGCCAGCCTGGTCTACAGAGCGAGATCCAGGATAGAAACACATAGAAACCCTGTCTTGAAAAACCAAAAAAAAAAAAAAAAATGTCTAAAGCAGGAGTTGGACAGATGGCTCAGTGGTTAAGAGTACAGATTGCTCTTCCAGGTTCCCAGCACTCACATGTCAGCTCATAACTGTCTGTAATTCCAGTTCCAGGGGACTTGACACCCACAGCAAAACACCAATGCATATAAAATAAAAATAAATAAAATTTAAAAAAACCTTTTGTAAAAAAAAAAAAAAAAAAAAGGATGTCCAAAGCAGCTTTGCTTGCAATTTTAAAAAACTAGGAACAGACCAATATTAATCTACAGATGCATAAATAAATTAAATGTAGCGTATCCATGCAAGTGACTACTATTTAGCAATAAAATAAATGAAATAAATTTATTTATTTGTATGCGTGTGTGTGTGTGTGTGTGTGTGTGTGTGTGTGTGTGTGTTTTCTGGAGCTGAGGACCGAACCCAGGGCCTTGTGCTTGCTAGGCAATCGCTCTACCACTGAGCTAAATCCCCAACCCAGATTTATTTAATTTTAAAAGTAGTTGCTACTATACAACAGGGAACAAGGTGAGGCCCTCCTGCTTGACCTTTTTATTTTTTCAAAGCTCCGGCTGTCCTGGAACTCACTCTGTAGGTCAGGTTGGCCTTGAACTCATAGAGATCTGCCTGCCTCTGCCTCCTGAGTGCTGGGATTAAAGGCGTGCACCATCACCCCTGGGTGGCTGATCTTTTAGAACTGTATAAATGTGTCACTTGGATTTTAACAAAGCCCAAGTCATCCTCATGGCAGCCAGGATTGAACAGTGTCTATGATATTTAATTCAATTACTTATTTTAGTCACAAAGACAAGCATGAGCAGATAGAGAAACAAACAACTGATTCTTGGCAATATCCACAAAGTAGAAGATTATAAGGGCTCATGAAATTGAGACTGCACAGCAGTGTGCATATACCATACTATGAGTGCTTGGTTGGCCAGGCTAGCAGAAGGAATTCGGAGTACTGGTCAACCTGCTAAGCCATTTAAACTGGGGTTAGTTAAAGTCCTTCTACTGTAATAAAGCCAGGTGATAAAGGAGGATGAGATAAAGCAGACTTTCTCCATCTGCTTTCATCACCTGTCCTGAGCCAGACTTAGATAAGAACAACCCCATTGAGCAGAGCTCAAGGCTACCCTTCCCAGAGTCTCTCAGCTCTCCTAGAACTACCAGCCCCCTTGAGGGGGATGTACAAGTGAAGATGAAGTAGGGCAGCCTGTCTTATATATCCATTGGCGTAATTCACACCGTAAGCTGGAAAAGTGGCCTCTTCTATCATGACGACCTGATCTGATTTCTGTAACTAGACTCATTGCATTATTGTGACTTTCTCTCTTTTATTTTAGGTGACTACGAGGGACTGTGCATATGTGTGCAGCAAGAGAAAATGCACAGGCAGGAGTTCAAAGAGGACCTGAGACCCAGGCTCCAGTGTCAGTGTTGTGTGCTTGCAGTAAATCTATCACAGCCTCACTGTCTTGCCTGCCAATGAGGCCTCAATGTCCTAAGTATTCTCTATTGTTCATGATTAGGAGATGCAGCCACTCTTTCAACAAATGCTGATCCCTCCCCTGTGCTATTTTGAGCAGTGATCTGCAGATACAGTGCCCAGTCAGGGAAATCTGCTTCCTGCTCTTTTACTTGGGACCAATTCTTGAGCTCCCAGGAAGATGTGATCCACCACTATACCAAATTCCTGAAATTCATCATTTGCTGAGTCCCCAGGGCTGGGCCAGTACTTCCTGAATACAAAATTGTCAAATTTTCTTCATGGCTGAAACTGGAAAGCCAAACAATTGTCTTTTAACGTGGATAGAACCATGAAATGATTTAACCTTTTGCTATGAGAATGCCGCTTGACCACTGTGTAGCCATTTCACCTGGGCATTAGCTCAGAGTTTGTGTGTGTCTCCTCCCACCCACCACCCCTCAATTTTTGCTGAGATTCTGACCTCCAAAGTGAGAAGGGAGGGAGCACCTTGAGGGAGGTGATTAGATATCACATACAGGTAGAGCCCTCATGAATGGTATTAATTCCTTATAAAAATTAGTCCAAACTAAGTTCAAGGAACTTCATTTGTCCTTTCTACCATGTGTGGACCTCACAAGAAAGTGTCACCTAGAACAGAAATTGGGCCCTCCCCACAATCTGAATCTGCTGGCAACTTGATCTTAGACTTCCAGTCTCTAGAACTATGGGAAATAGATGACTACTGCTTATAAATCAATCAGAGACACTGCTCTGCTGACTAAAATACCACTACATACACAGTACATACACAGTCAGCCACCAGTGGCAATCTGGATTTTCTGAGAGACTATACAATCAACTCAAAAGAAGTATTCAGCCTCCTTTAAAAAATAAAGTTTTCCTTCGTGTGTGTGTGTGTGTGTGTGTGTGTGTGTGTGTGTGTTTGTGTGTGTGTGTGTGTGTGTGTGTGTCTATATGAGTGAATGCCATTTGTATGAGGGTGCCCACAGAGGCTGAAGGGGCTATCACATCTCTTGGAGCTGGACTTGCAGGCAGCTGTAAGCCATCTGACACGGTGCTGGGAACTGACCTCAGGTCCTCTGCAAGAGCAGCCAGTGCCCTTGACTACTGAGCCATCTCTCCAGCCCCACTGAAACCCTCAGTTATCCTCTGCACTTGGAAAGGAACAAACAAAAGAAAACAATACCACACCTCCCTACCCATTGTTACCTGATTTCCCTGAGCCCTAGCTCTAACCAGCAGGCTATAAGGTCGACCGGGGCTTGCTCAAAGCATTGCTTCTGATGGGACTGTGCTATTCACTTTAGACAGCAAGCCCTGATTCTTAAAAACGTTCTTGTTTGTATGTCTGTTGAGACTAGAATCTCACTCTGTAGTCTAGGCTTGCTCAAACTTGTGGCAACTCTCCTCTCTCGGCCTCCTGAGTGCCGGGATTACAGGTGTGCCACCAGAATGCCTGGTTACCTGATTTAAATATATATATATGTATGTATATATATATATATATGTATATATATGAAGATAAGCCTAAGGTCATCACTCTTTTCCAACTTGCTATGCAGATCATAATACACAGATCATCAGTGGAAGTAATTTGGGGTTCTGGGAACGCAGTCACTGGCAGTGTGCTTAACATGTACAAGCTCCTGATTTCCAGCCACAGCACCACAAAGATGGACCAGGAAGAAGGGGAGGAGCCTGGGGAAGTGGGTAACCATTTGTGGCAGTGTGAATAAAAATGGCCCCCACGGTCCATAGGGAGTGGCGCTGTTAGGAGGCGTGGCCTTGCTGGAGGAAGTGGGTTTCAATTCTTTTGCTGCTGCCTGCAGATCAAGATGTAGAACTCTCAGCTCCTTCTCCAGCACCATGTCTGCCTGCTCGCTGCCATGCTTCCTGCCATGACGATAATGGACTAAATCTCTGAACTGTAAGCCAGCCCCAATTAAATGTTTTTCTTTATAATAGTTGCTGTGGTCATGGTGTCTCTCACAGCAATCGGAACCCTAACTAAGACACCATTCTTACTGTTTTTATGCATAACCACCCCAATTACCTCAGACACACCGAGTCTCCTTCCTACCTCATGTTTCATCTTCCTCAACAGCATGTGAAGTCCCAACAATGACTCGGAACTATTGCTTTAGAAGACTATAGAGTTGTTGGACATTTTTCTACCTGGATTCCATATCTTCCCAACCCTGACTAAATAGGGGGCCCCCGAGAGGTACCTCAGTGTCAGAGTTGTTGCCATTCAGAGCCTCAATGTTTGGGTCCCTCCAGTCTTCTGAGAGTGAAGGGATGTAATTGTCTGTCAGAGCATCCCAAACCCTGTAAACAAAGAAAAGCTCTCATTAGCACACATCTGCTGCCTGACCCCGCCTGGAGGAAGGAAGAGCCTGGCCAGGCAAGAGAGAGGCTGCTGTGTGTGCCAGGCTGAGGTCATCTGCCTTCCAGCACACAGAGGCAGCAGTTGAAACACAGAATTCGAGGCATGTCCGGAGGAGAAAACCATGAGCATGGGGTCCTGGCCAGAGGCTTTAGAGGGAAAGGTGTTTGGTTTTTGCTTAGAAATTAATCTGTACCCCAACCATACAGTTTATTCCTAAACCTCAGAAGTATCAGTGTTCCTTTCCCATAGTCTGAGAGAACCAGAGGGTAGAGGAAGGGACTGGGCAGATACCCTGATTGAGTCTCGTTAAAACTGGGTAACACATTTCAGCTTCAGAGGCTTCCAATCTTCTCTCAGGAATCAGCTCCTCGATATCTAATGTAAGCAAGAGGAAAACATCAATATTGTAACTGCTCACTTCTTTTCCAAAATGCTCCAGGGAGTCCACAGCAATCCAACCCTGTAGAGTTTATGTAGAGTTTAAAGGTGCTGTGCTTTCATTATGGATACTAAGGCAAATGTACAAAACAGAAAAAAAAATAAGCCAAGCATGGTGACACTCACCTCTCACCCCAGCACTTGGGAGGCACAGACAGTAGATCTCTATGGGTTTGTGACTAGTCTGGTTTACATATTAAGTTCCAGGCCAGCTGGGACTACATACTTACACAATTGGTTTTCAGAAGGGAAAGATGAGGTTATATTTCTTCTTGATTCTGATATATATATATATATATATATATATATATATATATACACACACACACATTTTATATATATATATATATATATATAAAATGTTTTCCTATAGTTCTTATCACTTGATTCACTTACTTCCCAACTCTTCTTTGGACAAAAGGGAGGGTGGGGAGGTCAAGGTTGTAGCTTAGTAGTAGAGCATTTGCCTAGCAGGTACAAGGCCTTAGGTTTGATCCTCAGCCCACGGTGGGATGGGGTGGGGTGGAGATGATTTGAAAAAAATTCTGAAGTCACAAACATATCATGAAAATGAGTGAATTAGTAGGTACCCGAGGACAGACATTTGATATCAAATACATAACAATAAGGTAACTGTCATCAAATTAGGAATGGAACAAAATAGATGGGTATATATGAAAGGTTTTCCTGGAAAAATAATGTATGTAACTGGTAATTAAATAAAAGAAACCCATGAAAACAATTTATTGACAGGAGAGGCATCTGCTTGCTATTTTTCCACCATATAAGAAAGCACTTTGAGAGAACAAAGTTATCAAGTGTTCCTGAGACAGTCACTCAGCAAGACTTTAGAGCCTGCTTCCCATGTGTGTACATGTGGTGTGTGTGTGTTTGTGTGTGTGTGTGTGTGTGTGTGTGTGTGTGTGTGAATTCATCTTGTATGTGTGTGTGGAGGACAACTTTGAGTATCTTCTATTGCTCTTTAGCATATGATTTGAGACAAAGTCTCTTGCTGAACCTATCATTTTGGGTAGGCTGGCAGGCCAGGGAGTCCCCATGATCTATCTGTTTCTGTCCCTTCAACACTAAGGTTCCACATGAACTCGGCTGGTGCAGCCAACTTTTAACATGGGTGCTAGGGATGCAAACGCAGGTCCCCGTGCTTGTCAGGCAAGCACTTCATCCACTAGACCATCTCCCCAGAGCCGGCCTCTCAAACCATGGGGAAGAGCCCAATTACTGTCAGGCACTATTAAAGCTGTATAAAGCCAAGTCCTACTGGCATTGTGGAGCCAAGAAGAAAATATGACTTGCTAACTCTAAGAAAATGCTCCAGCCACCACACCCACTGGAAAGGTCATGAGCCTGCTTTTAAATCACTGTGGTACATTAGTGCTTTGGGAATGAATACGCCTGCAGCTGTGTCCCTACAGGAAATGCTGGAGAAGTGAGATTCAGCAAAGTCCAAATTAGGTTGTCTCTTTTGTTCCTGAAGGGAAGCTGGGATCTTAAGGCACTGACTGCACACCTTCTATTGACCTTCAGACTGCTTAAGTCCTGAGCCCGACAATTGGGAACTTTTCTCCCCTGCGCCTTTACTGAACGCTCTGTTGTTTAGTTTTATTTTGATGACAGAGTTTCACTAAGCACCCCTGGCTGACCTGAAACTTGCTATGTAGACCAGGCTGGCTTGAAACTCAGAGAACCAATTGTTCTAGGATTAAAGGTGTGCCCCACCACTCCCAGCAACAAATGAATCTTTAGGCTAATTTCAGTTTCTAGGCAACTTCCCAACCCTATATATCCCAAAGATTTCAAACCATCTTCTTTTTCCTTTCCTTTTCATTTCTTCTTCCTTTTTATCCTCCCAAGTGAATGACCTTCAAGTTAAAGCTCCTCCTATCTCTTGCATACCTTCCCATAGTCACTCAGAGGCCCTGTATCAACAACCACAGTCCACTCTTAAGCAGTTCCTGAGCCTAGCCCTCTTTCTAAGCTCTATGTGAAGATGGATGCATTCATTATTCACAATTCTCCAGGCTGTTGCTTATGAGAACCTAGAATGTAGTGTCGACAATTACACCACCCAAATTCACACATTCACTGATGGCAGAGGTGGCCTTTGAACACGGGCCACACAGCAGCAAGCCTGTACTCCTATCCACACTTTCAGCTCTTTGTGATTCAGTATATGGCTGACACTTTCTTTTACCAAATAAGCAAGATCAATCAGGTTGTCTTTGTTCTTACCATGAGGCAGCCATGACACCTGAGATTTACTGTGGTCCCCATGGTCAGAGAAAAGGTTCATGGTCTGCATACTTCTTTTCTTTTGGTTCTTTGAAACAAGCTCTCACTTGTAGCCCAAACTGACCTAGAACTAGTAGTAATCCTCCTGAAACCTCCCCGAGTGCTGGGATCATAAACGTGAGTTACCACGGTTGGCTTTCAGATGCATATTTTATAGTTTGGTCTTGGGTATCAGTGGAATCATTTAAACTATCTTTTACTGAAGTGGGCCAGGCATTTGGAAAAGAATGCTGTCTGAGTGTGAGGAACCCCAATGGAGTGGATTTGTACAAAGACATGTATACAAGTTGCAAGCCTAAAACTGGCAACATATCATCAGGGCTACACGAGTCCTAATAAACACACACACACACACACACACACACACACACACACACACACGTAGACTAACAATATAATAGGCAGCTCAAAGGGCTAATTTAGCTTTAAGTTAGTGACAAATCCCATAACTGTCTTTCAGCCAGCTACTTCCCAGGTCCAATAATACAAAGCCCACACTTACACATGTGTTAATATGAGTACACTTTTGTGGTTCTTATTTTGTAGTTCACACCTTTGCACAACATATTTAATTCTCTCACATATGTGAATAGAATAAATAATATTTCTCCCTTGTACATAGGGAAACTGAACCTCTAAGAAGAGACCTGGTTTCTTTTCTTTTCTTTCCTTTTTTTTGGGGGAGGGGAGGGGAGGTTGAGACAGTTGTAGCCGTGGCTGTCCTGGAACTCCATCTGTAGACTAGGCTAGCCTTGAACTCACAGAGATCTTCCTTCAAGCGCTCTACCACTGAGCTAAATCCCCAACCCCCTGAAACAGTTTCTGAATTCAAAACCAGATAGATAGATAGATAGATAGATAGATAGATAGATAGATAGATAGATAGACAGACAGATAGATGACAGAGAGACTGATGGATGGATGGATGGATGGATGGACAGACAGACAGATAGATATAAATATAATATATTATTTAAATCTGGCTCTCCCTTTACATTTTTTTAAAGATGGTCTCATACAAACAAGACTGCCCTAGAACTGATTATGTGGCCTTGAATTTGTCATCTGCTGTGGGGTGTCTTTCTGTATGCTGTGAATATGTGTTACTCTGATTGGTTGATAAATAAAGCTTCATTGGCCTATGGCAGGGCAGGATAAGGTTAGGTGGTACATTCCAACTGAAGACGAGAGGAAGAAGGGTGGAGTTGGGAGAGATACCAGCCCACCACCCAAGGAGCAACAAGATGCCAGCAGACCAGTAATGCCTCGGCCACGTGGCAACATATAGAGGAATAGAAATGGGTTGAGTTTAGTTGTAAGAGCTAGCTAGAAAGAAGCCTGACCCATAGGCCATACAGTTTGTAAGTAATATAAGCCTCTATGTGTTCACTTGGGACCAAGTGGCTGTGGGTCACAGATGGGAAAGATTTGTCCCGACCACAGGGCTGGGAAGGACCGGAGAAACTTCCGGCTACAGTCATCCTGCTGCCTCTTCCTCCAGAGTGCTGCCATTACAGGTGTGTGCCACCACACCTAGGCAGCTCTTCTTTAATACCAGAATCTCTAGGCCTTGAATCAGAGATAACGTTGAAAAATCAATCAATTCCCTATTGGCCAAATAGTTCCAAACTACAAAAAAATGAAGACTTGTAGGTAATTACTGCATTTCCTCTGTTTCTTAAGGAATTTCACTTGACCATGAATTCCCTTGTTTTTGCTTTGGGCTTCTACTCTTTATCTCTAATTCCACTCAAAACACTTGCAGTTTATTTGTGGATGAGACATCCCTCCAAATACTAAACCAGAGCAGGTCACCGCAAAAACACTAGAGGACACTTAGGACCAGGTTACCCTTTGAATCATCCTTTTCCTTTGCTTAGTCACAATTCCACAGCTGAAAGATATGGATAGCTGCCTGCAAAACAAAGTATGCAATGTGATTCTGATCTTTATTTTGTGTTTTACAGAGGTTCTAGATGCACTAAATGCCTAGAAAGTGCAGTGTTCATCTCTTCCTTCCTCCTCTTCTCCTCCCCACATCTTCCTCTACCTCTAGCTCAGCAATCATCCAACTCTAGTCTCTTAGCTAAGGCATCAATAAGGCAGTCAAGGCAGAAAACCATTGCTGAGAAGCCCAATCATCCCATGTGATGGTAATTAGCATTGAGCGGCCTCTGCTAATGTGCCAGGAGGGATTTCGAGAAGCTGCTCACTGGGCTTTCGCCTTTAATAGGCAGAGGAAGGGCTCAGATGCAAAAAGACGATTACCTGGAAGCAATACGGTAGGAACTGGACTCCTTTTAAAATGCCATTTTCAGAGCGTGTGCTGAGCAAGGGAAGAAATCAGGCTCTCTGCAGGTCCTTAGCCCTGCTTCATCAAGATTGAGCTCTGGGAGTTTCAAAAACGAGGACCCATGCAATCTACTACAGTTAAGTGACTTGACCAAGGTCACACAGAGAGTATGAAAATTAGGATTCATAGCCTCTGTGTTTCCTGGTGCACTAAAAAGAAAAAAAAAAAATCTAATAAAGCCCGTCAGCCGTTTTTTTGTTTGTTTGTTTTTTGTTTTTTGTTTTCCCAGCAAACTATAACTGGACCAGAATTTTGAAATAATCAATTGGAAATATTAAAACTCAGTTGAAACAAATCACCCACAGTTATAGCCCTGGTCACCAGAGTGAAATGTATGATCAGGAAGTAGCATAAATTAAAGAGAAAAAGGTGGTCTAGAAATACAATGCATGGACCTACAAGGTTACTTATTTCTACTCATCCAGCACATTCACTGGTATAATATTTCATTTAAAGATGCTATTTGATGGCTTCCTGCACTCTAAGCCCTGTGTGTGGTGGGCAGGAGAGTATATAACAGTGAATAATACAGACCATGTACAGCTCCTGTATTTTCAAGAGGGGCAGCCCTATCTATTTTCAAGTAATCAAGCAAGCCTCTCTGCTGTGGGATGTTCTGTATGGCAAATGTGTTGCTAATAAAACACTGATTGACCGGTGGCTAGGCAGGAAGTATAGGCGGGACTAACAGAGAGAATAAAAAGAACAGGAAGGCAGAGGGAGGCTCGGCCAGCCACCGCCAGGACAAGCAGATTGTAAAGATGCCGGTAAGCCACAAGTCATGTGGCAAGGTATAGATTTATAGAAATGGATTAATATAAGATATAAGAACAATTAGCAAGAAGCCTGCCACGGCCATACAGTTTGTAAGCAATGTAAGTCTCTGTGTTTACTTGGTTGGGTCTGAGCGGCTGTGGGACTGGCAGGTGAAAGAGATTTATCCTGACTGTGGGTCAGGCAGGAAAACTTAAGCAACACCTCTCCCCATCAGGATCCTCAATGTATTTCTCACCTGATTACTATGGATGGTTCTTTCGATTCAAGTCCACAAATGAAAAAGGGAGCCTGGGAAGCAGGTCAGAGGTAGCACAGTTGTCTAGAATGTACAAAGCCCTGGCTTAGAGACTCCACATGGCTGGGGAGGAACGAGGCACAGTTGGTCCTAACAAGTCAACTACTTGACATTTTTTGCGTTATTTCTAAAGAAGAATTGATGCATATTTTATCCGTATAGGCATTCATGCATTTTCTTCTAAATCTCTAAAACCCTTTAAACACCTTTTTTCTTTTTCCAAAACTAGAGCTCATGTATTCAAGTTGGTCTCATATGGTACATCTAGCTGAGGATAGACCTGAGCTTCTGATCTCCCTGCTTCCACCTTCTGAGTGCTAGGGTTACAGCCATGAGCCATGACACCCAGTTTACTCGGTGCTGGGGATGGAACCCAGGGCTTCTGGGGACTAGGCAAGCGCTCTACCAACGGAGCCAAGTTTTCAGCTGTGAAACAGTCTTCTTTACGTAACAGATTGCTTCTCTTCCTCGCTTCTCCTAAGGTAATGCTCCTCTCAGATTCCTTTGCTGTGAAGCTGCGAAGGCCCTGGAAGATGGCTAATAAAAAGCAGAGGAAATCTGCTCTAGGACTCAAAAGTCACATCACCTAGTTCCAAGTTCCTTTTGTCCGGGGCTCTCAGTTCAGATGCTGTCTTACTTGGGCGTATCTCAATATTTGTGAACTTTCCAGGTCTGAGAGTTATAAACACTTTGGAGATCTCTAATTCTGTAATTTAGGTGTTTCTTGAGGCCAACTGTCCAGTTTATGATTAGACCATCACAGTTAATTAATTCCCTTCTGGATTTTATTTTTAATGTCTGGGAAGGTTACCGCAGGGAAAAGAGAGAGCCTGAAAGATGGCTCAGCAGGTAAAAGCACCTCTCACCAACCCTGAGGGCCTGAGTTCAATCCCTGGGACCCACATGGTAGAAGTAGACAGTTGTCCTCTGACCTCCACACATGCACAATAACATGGGGGTCCCACACAAATACATATAAAATAAGTAAATATGTAAAGAGAAAAAGAGAGGGGCTAGAGAGATGGCTCAGCAGTCAAAAGAGCTGACTGATCTTTAGAGGAGCATTGTTCAATTCCCGGCATCCACATGGCAGCCCACAACTATCAGTAACTCCAGTTTCAGGGGATCCCACACCCTACTCTGGCCTCTATGGGACTAGGCACATCTGTGGTACACATATATACATGCAGACAAAACACCCACACTCAAAAATAAAAATAAATAAATCTTTAAAAAAGAAAAAAAGAGGTGGAAAGGGAGGGTGGGATGGGGGAAGGGAGGGGAGAGAGGAAGCTAGATTCCCCACATTTCTTGTTCTTAAAATTCTGTTTTGTATTTAGGAAAACCTGACTCCCTCATTCCTCTAACATTTCAATCCAAGAATGCTTTCTCCAGGCGACTCTAGAGAGACATATAGAGAATAATGTCAGCTGTCACCGACAGCTTACGGATGTAAGAATCTAAGTCCTGCCCACGAAGACTTGTAGGCAGAAGCTAGCTCTGGGTCAGGAAGCCCAACTCTGGGCTTTGTCTGGTGCAGGAGAGGGGCGCTAAAGCTTCTTACTCCTCATCCTGAAGAGTCTCCTCCTCCTCCTGGATCTGTAACTGATTCTTCACCGGAGCCAGGTTCTCTGTCTTGGCGTTGTAGTTCCGAAAGCAGACATTGAGCTTTTCATCAAACTCATTCACCAGGTCCTCCATGGACTTGAAGCTGATTATTTCAGAAGAAAAATTCTCCAGCTCAGAGAGGGAAGGGTCCTCCAGGTGGTGAGGAGATGAGCCATAGAGACACTGCGGCTTTTCCTCTGGGTCCTCGGAGCAACAGGGCCTCAGATCCTCAAACTCTTCGTCTAGACTCACCAGTGGGGCCTCCATCCTGGCACCACAGTATAAGGACAGCCGCCGCCGTCAAGCTCCGTTTCCCTGGAAGAAATACACAGGGCAGTGTGAGTTTGGACCCGGCTTTTGTGCCAGTTCTGCCGAGGAACCAGATCACATCTTCCATTACTCTACATCCCCTGGAAAACAAAGGCTCCTTCTCTCCAGTGCAAAACCTAGATTTCACAAATGCTTATTTATGAAAGTAGAAGGGGAACTGTTTGATAAGAGCTTGAAAGGGCCAGTGGAAGAGCGACTGGGGACATGGAAGGTAAAGGAGGGGAAAGGAGATCAAAGCACATTATATAAATGTGTGAAAAGATCATAACGAAACACATTTTGTCTAATTAATATAAGCTAATAAAATATGTCTAACAGAACAAGAAACTTATCCTGGGGCTGGAGAGATGGTTCAGAGGGTAAAGTGCCTGCTGCATAAGCATATGGAGCTGAGTTCAGCTCCACACCCCCCGGGGCCCTTCCCCCCTCCGCCCCCCCCCGCATAAAATTGGGGTAGAGCAGTGTGTGCAGTGTGTGCAGTCTGTGTCTGTAACCCCAGTGCTGTAGGGTGGTGATAGGCAGATGACTCACAGGCCAGACAGTTCAGCTGAAATGGCAAGTTTCAGGTTCAGTGAGAGATCCTGTTCTACAAAATAAGGTGCCCTGACTACCTTCAATGCTGTGGCCACTGTCAGTCTTGACAGGGTATTTCTCGTCTATACTATTGCTCTGCCTTGGACAAAGTTTCCTCCATTCTTTGGGGGGGAAAAAAAAACAATAAGGTGGAGAAGCAATTGGGGAAACCCTCTGACATCAACCTCTGGCTTCCACATGCACCCACATTGGTGAGCACAGCTACACACACACACACACACACACACCACACATCCATCCATACACCATCACCACCACCTCCTCCAACAACAACAGAGTAGATTATACTTATACTTTACTGGAGTATCTATGGCTTCTGAAGTTGCTTACTACATGCACTTAAGTAGTTCACATATCTTTGCATATCTTCATAATATGAGCAACCAAACAGAGCAGACACTGGAGCTGCCCCAAAGCACAGTGATGGAGTATGCAGATCCCAGGCCAGCATGCTCAGGTTTACACTCTTCTACCTCTACCAGCTATGACCTTAAGCAAGTTGCTTAACTTCTCTGTGCTTCCTTTTATTCTTTTTCAAGCCGGCAAAAACAACAGGGTTTTTTTTATAAGATTTTTTTAAATAAGATTCAGAGGTTTGTTATAAGATTAAAGGAGTAAACACAGCTGAAAAAAAAAATGCCTGGGCTAGGGTGGTGGTGGTGGTCTTTCTCTCTCTCTCTCTCTCTCTCTCTCTGTACTGGGAATTGAACCTGAGACCTTGCACATATGATGAACCTGAGACCTTGCTCTAGCGATGAACTACATCACTAGCCCTATTTTTACTTTTTCTTTTGAGACAGGTTCTCCTTAAATTGTCCAGACTGGCTTTGAACTCACTCTTTAGCCCACACAGGTCCTTCTACCTCAGCCTCCTGAGGTAGAAGATTATAAGATCTTATATATTATATGCATTATAAGATTATATTATAAGATCCTGCTATTATGCTACCAGACCTAGTTTAGATGTTTTTTATTGTTTGTTTTTCACAACTTCTTGTATCAAAACCCAGCATGACCTAAACTTCTTTGACAATGAAACCTAACATGAATGTAAAGCTGCTTGTGGTCTGAATTTGTCCCACTGAGAGTGTTGTGCTGAAGAAATATTAATTTTTTAATTATAGTAGGGAATGAGAGTGTAACTTAGTGGCAGAGCACAAGGTCACAATACTTGAGGCCCTGGGTTTCATCCCTAGCACCAAAAAATAATTATGAAAATGAGTAGCAGAGCTCACAACCTCAGACCACAGTGGATAAGATGTCGAATATGCAGTTACTCCCATCCAAAATCTGAAATCATCTAAATTTTGAATCATGCCTGAGCCCACGGGTCAGGAAAAGGGATCCTGGATCTAGACGTTACTCCCCTCATTAATAAATTCTAGAAATGCATAGAACATTAACGGACACTTTGCAGCCCAACACTGGCGCTTGCACCTGAAGTCACGGCTGCTCAAGAGGCAGGATAGCCTGAGCCCAGGGACTTGGGGCTAGCCTTCTGTCTATTGTCGTCTAAGAAACAAACCGGGGCTAGCCTTCTGTCTATTGTCGTCTAAGAAACAAACCCCAGGGATAGCGATCAGTGGTAAACCGCTTACCTTATATGTGAAGATCCCTGTGTATGATCCCTTTCATGGGTCTATCCACTTCAAAAAAATCTACACAGAATATAACTAAGCTTTTAGCCAGGAATGGCAGCCCACAAATATAATTCTAGCACTTGGAAACCTGGGGTAGGAAACCTGCCTCAAGTTCCAGGCCAACCTGAGTCATAGAGTGAGTTCCCGGACAGCCTGGTATACAGAGTGAGAGGTACCCTGTTTAAAAGGAGTGGGAAGAGAGAGAGAGAGAGAGAGAGAGAGAGAGAGAGAGAGAGAGAGAGATTCAACCTATGTGCTCTAAAGGCCAAATCCACATTTATCTTGGGTATTGCATGACAGTACACATCTAGGCCTCCTTCTAAATCCCAGCAGCTGTGACTCACAGCCCCTCATCCCGCCCTCTTCATACACTATCTTCAACAGTGATTTATTCTTCTGTTTCCACATCCAGGGTCCTTCCCAATTTTAATCAAAATTCCTTGAAGGCATAGATGTCCTTTGGATATCCTCCATGGCTTTAGCACACTGGCTGCCCTACGGTTAGGCAACCAATCAATGTGTACTCATTGAGACGTGCTCTTCTGCCCCATATACTGTTTCCAACAGCATTACCGTCTGTCACCCTTCTACACATGCCCAGCTTCCTGGTAATGCAGAAAGGTAGCCCAGCTTTTCTCTTCTGGTCTGTATGATTCCTGGTCAGTTAGATGTGTGAGCCAGAACCACACCCAACAAATACCAAAAGTCATGGGGTTTGCCCAGTGAGTGCTCACTCCCTACCTCTACCTACAAAACTAATCTCTACGCAAGGCAGACGGCATGCTGGGTGAGAACTGGCCCTTATTGTGATTTTGCTGAGATCAAGCCAGTTACCATGGCATCAAAATGCATTCTGAGCATTTCTAGTTTGCTAAGGCAACATGGTAGTATAATTATTTGAAAGGCCTACCAGCCAGAAATTGTGGAGCCTGTCTGTATCCCCAAAACTCTGGGGACATAAGCAAGTAGATTGCCCCTGACCTCAATGCTATCCTGGTCTATGTAATGTATTCCAGGAAAGCCAGACTACATAGTAAGACTGCATCTCAAAAACAAAAACAAAAAATAGGAAGAAAAGGATAAAAGAAAGAAGCAAAGGCAATGCTGGGGGGGAAA
>CABHPQ010162450.1:16816-49047 GCA_902168405.1 Peromyscus aztecus
GCCCTCTTCATACACTATCTTCAACAGTGATTTATTCTTCTGTTTCCACATCCAGGGTCCTTCCCAATTTTAATCAAAATTCCTTGAAGGCATAGATGTCCTTTGGATATCCTCCATGGCTTTAGCACACTGGCTGCCCTACGGTTAGGCAACCAATCAATGTGTACTCATTGAGACGTGCTCTTCTGCCCATATATTGTTTCCAACAGCATTACCGTCTGTTACCCTTCTACACATGCCCAGCTTCCTGGTAATGCAGAAAGGCAGCCCAGCTTTTCTCTTCTGGTCTGTATGATTCCTGGTCAGTTAGATGTGTGAGCCAGAACCACACCCAACAAATATCAAAAGTCATGGGGTTTGCCCAGTGAGTGCTCACTCCCTACCTCTACCTACAAAACTAAACTCTACGCAAGGCAGAGGGCATGCTGGGTGAGAACTGGCCCTTATTGTGATTTTGCTGAGATCAAGCCAGTTACCATGGCATCAAAATGCATTCTGAGCATTTCTAGTTTGCTAAGGCAACATGGTAGTATAATTATTTGAAAGCCCTACCAGACAGAAATTGTGGAGCCTGTCTGTATCCCCAAAACTCTGGGGACATAAGCAAGTAGATTGCCCCTGACCTCAATGCTATCCTGGTCTATGTAATGTATTCCAGGAAAGCCAGACTACATAGTAAGACTGCATCTCAAAAACAAAAACAAAAAATAGGAAGAAAAGGATAAAAGAAAGAAGCAAAGGCAATGCTGGGGGGGAAATACACTGAAAACTAGATAGTGAGGCTGGAGTGTAATTCAGTGGTAGAGGCCCTGGTTTCCATCCTGTCCTGACTAGTTTGTTGTCAACTTGATCCATCAATACCCAAGATGGATGTGGATTTGGCCTTTAGAGCACACATGTTAAAGTTATTTGGGAAAGGGAACTCTCAATTGAGAAAATACTTCCATAAGATTTGCTTGTAGGCAAGTCTTTTTCAATGTATTTTCTTAATTAGTGATTGATGTGAGAGGGCCCTGCCCATCGTGGGCAGTGCTACACGCCCCCTCAGGCATGTGGAGGTCACATAAACAAGCAGGCTGAGCAATCATGGAGAGCAAGCCAGTAAGCGATGTTCCTACGTGGCCTCGGCTCCAGTTCCTGCCTCCAGGTTTCTGCCTTGAGTTCCTCTCCTAACTTCCTTGATGATGGATTGTGATGTGGAAGCATCAGCAAAATAAACCCTTTCCTCCCTAAGTTGCTTTTGGTTATTGTGTTTCATCCCAGCAATGGGAACCCTAAGACCATTCTCAACACAGAAAAATGAGATGCTGCCAAGATTCAGTGGCTCATTGAGTGGCACGTATCCCAGGATCTGATTTCCTCATGAATTACTATAAAAATCCTGGCATTGAGCTAACACCTTTAGAAGCTCATTTTAATAGCTTTATATTTTATTTTAGAAACATATTTGCTCAATCCAATATATCCAAAGTATGACCATATTAATATATAATTCATATTAAAAATACAGAGATTGTACTTTATACTAAGGCATTTGAAATGCAATGTGCATTTTATAGTTGCAGTCTGTCTTTGGACTAGCCTCCTTACAAGCACTCAACAGCCACATGTGCCTAGCAGTCACCACAGTACCCCAACACAACCTTAAAGCAATGCTCAACCAGTTGTCAATCAGAAGTTCTTTTTGGCTATACCTATATTTCAGTAAAATCGGTTTCCCCTTTAAGACACAGCATTTTGTTCTGTGGACTTAAAAGCATCCTTCGCTGGAGCATGGTGAAGCATAACTATAATACTAGCAGCAGAAGGGAGGGGCAGGAGGATCAGTTCAAGACCAATCTTGCTGCAGCCTAGGCTACCTAAGACCCTGTCTCAGATAAATAAACAAACAAAAAATAAGCTAGGTATGTTGGCACATGCATTCTGAGTTCTAGGCCAGCCTTGTTGACACAGTGAGTTCTGGGGTAGCTAGAACTACATAGAGAGGCCCTGTCTCAAATAGACAAACAAAGAAATATCCAATAAAAAATAATTTTTTGGTTTTTGCTTGTATGTTTGTTTTTTGAGACAGAGTTTCCCTGTGTAGCCTTGGCTATCCTAGAACTTGTTCTGTAGACCAGGTTATCCTGGAACTTACAGAGATCCGCCTGCCTATAAAAACATGAGCCACCACTGCCCAACTACAAATGCATTATTTAGAGGAGAACCTCATAAGTTTCTCCAAACCACTAAGGTGTTTCATAGCGCGCGCACACACACACACACATCTTTAAAAAAAAAAAAAAAAGAAATTTCGCCAGGTGGTGGTGGCACATGCCTTTAATCCCAGCACTCGGAGGTAGAGGCAGGTGGATCTCTGTGAGTTCGAGGCCAGCCTGGTCTACAGAGTGAGATCCAGGAAGGCTCCAAAGCTACACAGAGAAACCCTGTCTCAAAAAACCAAAAAAAAAAAAAAAAAAAAAAAAAAAAGAAAAAGAAAAAGAAAAGAAAAAAGAAACAAAGAAAGAAAGTTAGTACCAAGCTTCCTGGGCTACACAAGTTCAATTCTAGCCTGGCAACTTAGTGAGATGCTGTATTAAAACGCCAAAATCTGTCTTCAGATGTGAGTATATAACTTGGAGTGCTTGGAGTAGCCGTTAAAAACCAGGAAAGCAAGAATGTGCTATGGGGCATCGGGAAGGAGTGCTTTCTAGGGCAATAGCAGGACATAGGTGATACAAAGGGCAATGGGAAGAAAGGGGTGGGTCTAATTGGGGGTGGAGGAGAGCGTTCAATCCAGAAGAGGAAAGGAGGAGGGAAAATAACACTAAGAATGTTTGAAAAGAACATAAGGAATCATTATTTTTTATTTACCTAACATTAATAATAATGCATATAAGTGTATGAGTATGCATATATATGGTTTAAATAAAATTATGCTACTTGGGTTGACAATGATCCTCCCAAAATCCACAGACTATTTAACAAAAAAGCCTCAGTACTAGGCATATGAAATTCCCTTTTGAGTTGTTGGTCAGAAGAGTCTCGTAGATTTTTAAACAACATAAGCTATCACTGTTGCCCTTGGTGGCCCATTGGAGGTTGAAGGTAAGTCCCTATGCTGAAGACAGTGTGTACTTCAGCAACTTTGGGTTTATGAGCTGGATCTGACCCGAAAGCCTCCTCCCTGAGGTCTAGCTTTCACAGTTCCGAAAGGTGCTATGCAAACTGCCGAGGGAGGGAAGCAACCAATAGTCCTTCCTGCCTATGAACGGCAACAATGACCAGCATATGAAGAGATCCCTAAGGGTGCAGCCATGGCACTCGTGTCTTGGTGGGAACCAACACTGTCTAACTGGACTTTTATAGAATAGAAATAGAAGGGAAATCGTGCCTGGTACTGAGAATCTAGCTAACTAGTTAATGAGGTTATGGATCTTAGAGATGAACCTACTACTGCCGCTGTACTAAGCCAGCCAGGGGATCAAGGTCATCCTCAACTATATATCAAATTTGGGGCAAGCCTGAGTTATATGAGACCCTGTGAAGAAAAAGAAAGAGAAAAAAGGAATAGAAAATAAAAGAGGAGAGTGACAGAGAGAAAAATCACTGTTTGAAGGACAAAGTGAGATCACCTGGTCTCATGCCCTGGAGGAGGGAAATAAAGTGAGAAAAGTGTGGCAATCCCAATGATGGGTCAGAAAGAGAAAGGAGTCACTAAAAATTCTGATGTTAGGTGTCTGGGATCTAGAATGACCAAAATGCAGCCTGGAGGAACATTTTAGACAGTGAATGTGAGCCAAGAGTAACTCAAGGTACCAAGAAAGGTGTAGAAAATTCCAGGTTGAAGATACTGTGTACACCAATAAACTAAGAACAAGTCACTGGGGCAGTGAAGATATTTAGTTAAGACACTTAAAAATGGAAAAAAAAAACAGTTTAATTATAAAAATTCTCACCATCAGTTTAAAAGTAAATTATGTAAATAATGGTATCAGAGTTTTCCAGGATCACAAAGGAGGGGGCCAGGCATCTCAGAGAAATAACAATTTTAAAGTCTGTGAGTAGAGGTGCTAGAGAGATGGCCTGGTGGTTAAGAGAGCCTGATTTGATTCCCAGTACCCACATGGCTGCCCACAACAATCTGTTAGCATCAGTCCCTGGGATTCAACACCCTTTTCTGGCCCTCCTGGACACTGCATGAACACAGTGCACATACATACAGGCAGGGAAAACACCCACACATAAAATAAAAAATGGGGAGAAAAAGTTGGGGAGTTGTCTTAGTTAGGGTTTTTACGGCTGTGAAGAGACACCATGACCACGACAAATCTTATAAAGAAAACACTTAATTGGGGTGGCTTGATTACGGTTTCAGAGGTGCAGCCCATTATCATCATGACAGAGAACACGGCGTCATGCAGGCAGACGTGGTGCTGGAGGAGCAGCTGAAAGTCCTACATCTTGTAGGCAACAGGAAGTCAACTGAGACACTGGGTGGTATCCTGATCATAGGAAACCTCAAAGCCCACCCCCCACAGTGACACACTTCCTCTAACAAGGTCATACCCACCCCGACAAAGCCACATCTCCTAATAGTGCCACTCCCTATGAGATTATGGGGGCCAATTACATTCAAACTACCACAGGAGTAGTCAGAAAAAGGTGCTTCAAAATAAAGCCGCAGGCCCACCTCAAAAAAGTAGAAAGATTAGTGTCAATTGAGACTATGGTCTGTGACATCTGAGAAACTAGAGCCTGACTTCCTGTCCTGGTCTTACGAACCTTAGCTGTGAGAATTTGGGCAAATTATCTGCTCTTTGTGCCTCAGTTTCCTTATCTACAAAATGTGATTTAAAATAGCATTTATGGGGTTAGAAGATGGCTCAGTGGTTAAGAGAACTTGCTTTTGTAAAGGACCTCAATCTGGTTCTCAGCACTCACATCGGGCAGCTCACAACTGTCTGCCTGTAACTCCATTTCCAGGGAACGTGATGCTCTCTTCTGGCCTCCAAGGCTCCCTGCACACGTGTGTGCATACGGCCATGCACATATACCCATAAGTAAGACACTTAAAAACAATAGTAAATAGGGGCTGAAGAGATGACTCAGTGGTTAGGAGCACTTATTTTTCTTGCCCAACCCAGGTTTGATCCCCAGCACCCACATGGCAGCTCACAATCTTCCATATCCCCACTTCTAGGGGACCCAACTCCCTCTTCTGACCTCCAAGGACACCAGGCATGCATGTGGTACACAGACATATATGTAAGAAAAACACTCATACATACAAAATAAATAAATCTAAATTTTTTTAAATAATAGTAAGTAAAGTTACAACTGAAGGTGGTTTCACTTTCCTAAGAAAATCAGGAATTACTTGCATGAATGTGTGGTTGTCCGGAGTGGTGGCTCGTGGCTTTAATCCCAGCACTCAGGAGGTAGAGGCAGGCGGATCTCTCTGAGTTCAAGACCAGCCTGGTCTACATAGTGAGACCTTGTCTCAAACAAACAAATAAACAAAAACAACAAACAAAAATCATGGATAAGCATGTGTCAAACAAAAAATTGTCCTTGCCATGATGCTCTGTGTGCGCTGCTTCAAAATGTGTATCAGATGAGAGGGGGAAATGCTGGAAGAATTTGGGCATCTTTTTCATCGAGGACTCTGGCACTGGCTTGATGGTGGTAGAACGATTAGGAATCGATGGTCCTCCTTGGTTACAGAGCAAGTTCCTCGATAGCTTAGGCTACAAGAAAGCCTGCTTCAAGCAAGCAAGCACCCGAACATACTAAGCTTTGAATGCTGGAAGATCATATAGATCTTAGGTGTGCTTAGGAGTTGGAGAGCGGGCTCAGTGGTTAAGAGCACATACTAACTTCAATTCCCAACACCCATGTAGAGTGACTCACAATTCTAACTCCAGCCCCGGGGGGATCCAGTGCCTCTTGCTTTTATTGCACAGGCACATACACATAATTAAAAATAAAATAAATCTAAAAAGGGGGTGTCTATATTTGACTCAGACAAATCTTACAGAAAAAAAGATTCATCTACAAAATTATAAAAGAAGTGGGCTATCTGGATGGCTCTGTGGGTTAAGAGTGCCCACTCTGCAAACCTGGGGACCTAAGTCTGATCCCTGGATCCCCCACAGGAGCTAAGGAAAGCTGACCTTTGGCCTCCAAACTGTGCTGTGGTACATTCATGTCTACACTCACACACATCACATATACACAGCGTATAATAAAATATTATAAAAGAAGGCATGAATATCAAGGTTTAGAGTCCAGAAACAAAGCTAGTTGAAACAATCCATAATATATCCTGATTGGTTTTCATCAAGTCGCTGCCCAGGAGCCACGAAGTACAATGCAAATGACCAGACAGATGATGATCTGAGAGCAACCGGGAATCTGTATCAATACAAGACGCAGGCTGAACAGTAGTATCTCAGGCTGTGGTAGAGGAAATGAGAGTCAAGCCTCAAGAAGGGGTTCACAGGCTTGGAGTGTTGGCACATCCCTTTTATTGGGGCCCCCTACCTTCCTTCTTTAATTCATTTTCTTTTGTACTCCTCTAGGTAAGCTGCCTTTATTTCCCAACCGAAATGTCGGAAGTAACCCTCCACCCTTCCATCCCGGCAAGCATGCTGGGTCCTCAGCCTCAGCTTCTCTCCCAGCCCTCCTCCCTTCAAAGCTAGTGTTAAGGAGCAACTCAGCCTCAGAGCACTTGCTTAGCGTGCGTGACACCTGGCGCTCTATTTTCACCTCTCCCACACACAAAAAAAGTTAATGTTAATACATATAATAGCCATCTTCCTTGGGCTTCCAAAATAAACAGATATACAAAAATGGCAAGAGAGGAAATCACGGGAAAGCTGTCTTTTCCTTTTTATTATAGAACGAAGTACAGGACTATAGTTTAAGCGTTTCATGCAATCTATTCCATTTATTCTGTCTCCAAATACATGATGTAATTTGGAAGCGAAATGCACACACACAGAGAGCTCAACGGACACTGGGTAGGGAGCGCATAAGCCTCTCCCTGCAGCCTAACAGTGCAGAAGCTGCAGCTTGGGTCTGCAGTACAAATCACCAGTCCCTGCATCACCGAGCTGAGTGACTGGTGGATGGGAGCGAGATTTCACCGTGCCTCCCCTCCCGGGCCTCTCTGCACCTCCACACATGCCCTCTCCATCTCCCTGTTCTTTCCATCTCTTGCTTTATAGTTGACTCTGTGCTTCCTCTCCCTTCCCTGTATAGATCCTTAAAATGTCCTCGCTTATCTCCTTCCAGACTCTGACTGCTCTTCTGCAAAACCTGGCTAGTGTTAGCTGTCCATTTTGCCAGAACGAATAAATACTCATTTGCACATGCCTCAGCAACCCCTTCACTGGACTCTGTACCCTTCCCCCTCCTCTTCTGTTCCATTCACCTCCATTTCAGACCTCCTCTCCCTCTTCTGTCAGAGTAAAGAAAGGCTCTCCGAGGCAGCACAATGGCTGGCACTCCGAAGAAGCCCCATCCCACGCAGCCCCTGCACATACTCCACTGTCCCTTTGCCAAATAAGACCTGGAAGCCTGGAACAGTGAGTCGTGCCAGGAGACAAGATGCGAAGGGAAAGGCAAGAGGGCAGAAGAGCGGATTGTATAACACCCCTTAAGCTGAGCCCCCAATCTGCAGAGCTCTGGGCCCTGAGGACGACAGCTGGCTCTGCTGCACACACCACTCCTCTCTGCCATACTCGTCCTTTCTCCGACCTGCTCTGTGTAGTAAAACAATCGCTCCCCCAGGACTGCAGCCAGAGGTTCTGACACTGCGAGAATGCACCATCGGGGGAAGACTCCACACCCCGCGGAGGGGCACAAGTAGATGCAGGGTCAGGTTCTTAGGGACAAAGATGATTTTGAGACGCCTAAGATAACCGGACCAGATAACGGTCCTGGAATGATATATGGGATCCACATTGCTCCAGCACGATCAGGCAGGGTTTCCCAGCAGTGTGCTGCACATCACACACACACACACACACACACACACACACACACACACACACACACAATGCTCTGAGATGATGCTACCAGTACTCAGCATCACACACACACACACCCAGAGTGCTCTGAGATGATGCTACCAGTACCCAGCATCTCACTCCGGGGCCCTGGTGCTGAGATCCCGCAAAACTGGGTACAGCCAGGGCGACAGCCCTCTGGCCCTTCTTTTTCAGTCTGTGGATGGGACTAGTGGGGATGAGAGTCGTCGCGCATACCCCAGGAATCTTATGGGAGAATCTGGAGTCCTCTGGCCTCCTTCATCACTCGAATTCGACCCCTTACCCCCCGCGCGCGCGCCCTTAGTACTGGGTCCAGTGCAGACTAAGGTCATTGTCCCCTACTCCCTAACCCTGAGACCTCACCTGTGTGGGTCCTGGCGGAGGGACGCGGATCCCGGGGCTCAGCCGGACACCCCCATCCACCGGCTAGCGGTAGCCGGGCGCAGCGCAGCGGCAGCCGCAAGCCAGCCAGCGAGCGCTCCCCCGCTGCTCCGGCTGCGCCCGGTCCCCGCGCTCGTGCCCGGGCTCCCGGAGGCGCGCCCGCACTCGGGCACCCGCCCAACGGGCGCGCCCAGGGCCTGAACGTCATCCTCTTGTGAACATTCATAGCTTTCCTTGGAGCACGTGGACCTGCCTTTATTAATATTTATGAATTGCCGTTTCTCCCTTCTTTGATAACGGCCCTTCTGCTTCCCACATGAATATTCAGAAGTTCCGAGATGGGGGCGTGCAATCGCTACCAATATGGATTCTTCAGAGGGCCTAACACTAGGTTTTGTATAAAAATGCAGGCAGATGGAGAGTAGTTGGGCAGGCAGATGCTGACAGTTACACTCAAAGAGCCTCTGGCACCTTCTGGACTCCCCTTTCTATTCCACTAGGGGTTGAAGTGGATAGCTCAAGGTCAAGGTGAGGGGCTAGATGGCAGGAATGATTTTGTCACCTAAAACGGTGGGATACGGGTGAGAGATTTGAGTGAGAGAGTTCCAGGAATAGAAAGACTTCAGATAATAGGGGAAAATTCAAGATATAGAAACACGGAAGACCCCCTAGAGCCTGGTGAAAAAATATGTTCCTCACTCATTGATGTGCTGTGTATAAATCTGTGCTTATAGATGCTATCCACATGAAATCTAATAAAGATGGCATACAAAAAAAAAAAAAAAAAAAAAAAAAGGGAGAGCACAAGAGAGGCACGTTCTGCCTGGAGGCCTCTCCTACTTTTGTTTGATGTTAAGTATTTCCAGGCCAAACAAGGATGGCAGCCGAGAGGTGAAGGGTTTTTCTTCTGTTATTTATGCACTCTTACCAACAGTTCAATCACCAGGAGGAGGTGAGGCAGGGGGACATTATCTCCAATGAAGTAAGAAGAGGTGTTAGCCATTCTGCCCTTCTGGTGTTAGAAACATGAGAATATTTTTCTTATTAGAAGAGGGGGGAGGTAAAAGATTCTAAATTGAGAGCCAGTGAAATGGCTCAGCAGGTGGAAGGTTCTTGAGGTATGAGCCTTAGAGCTGTGATCTGGGTTCAATCCTAGGCCCCCACAGGAAGGTGGAGGGAGAGAACTGAGTCGACAAAGTTGTCCTCTAAACTCCACAAGGGCACATGCACTGTAGAACGTGCACCCGTACACATGATACAAAAATAATAAATAGATTTTCAGTTCTATTTTTCTGGTACCAAAAGTGGTTTTGTGACCTTGGAAAAATTATCCTCACTGCGGCTCATGTCCTCATCTACAATGAGGATAACCAGAGCTCCCATTCCTGAGGCCTGTTGTGAAATTAAGGGAGTGAATTCATGCAAAGCACTGCTAGGCAGATGGGAAGGAACTGTGAGATCTGGCTCCTTTTTCTCCTTAGCAGAGGCTTTAGTGTACCCTTTTACGCTGGTTTTGTTTGTTTGGTGGTATCATACAGCACATCATATAGGGTAGGGTGGCCTCAAGCTCTATGTAGACAAGGGGTGACCTTGAACTTCCAATACTCCTGTCTTCACTTCCCGAGTGCTGGATTACAGATGTGTGCCATCATGCCTGGTGCCTGGATTTTTATGTGGTGCTGGGGATTGAACCCAGGGCTTTGTGCATGTTAGACAAGCACTCTAGCAACTGAGCCACATTCTGAACCCCTAGAAATTACTTCTTGGAGCCGGAGAGATGGTTCAGCAGTTAAGAGCACTAACTGCTCCTGCAGAGGACCTGGGTCAATTAACTGAACCTACATCAGGCAGCTCAACAGCCTGTAATTCTAGTTCCAGGAGCTCCAGCACCCAACACTCAGGCATAAACAGTTATTACACAAACAAATAAATACATCTTGAAAAGAAAAGACTATGTATGTGATCTTTAGAGTATGAGAGAGGCTTGTGAGAAAGCCCTGGAACTGAGAAACAGTTTGATCTTTGAGAATACTCAGGAGTTTTTTGTTGTTTTGTGTTTTGTTTTGTTGTTGTGACAGGGTTTCGCTGTGTTGCCCTGCTGTACTAGAACTCACTCTGTAGACCAGACTGGCCTCAAAATCACAGAGATCCGCCTGCCTCTGCCTCCTGAGTGCTGGGATTAAAGGCGTGCTCTGCCACTGCCCAGCTGAGAATACTCGGTTTCAAACCCTAGTGTTCAAGCTGAGCGTGGCAGCACACACAGGTCTGTGATCCCAGCAGTCTGGATGCTATGGCAGGAGGATTGTGACTTCAAGGCCAGCCCGGATCAAATGATGTAAAACAATGTACAATGCTTAGGAAATAGCAACTATTTAATAAGTTCATTATTTTGTTACTGGTTTTGTGAGGATTTGAAAGAACTGCATGAGGACTGGTGGTCTAGACACCTGGGCGAGAATGCTCTGAATGTGAACCAAGTTAGTCTTTCAGCATTATTTTATATGATAAACAGTATAACATCAAAGCTTACCATTGTAACAATTTAACTGTACAATTCAGGGGTATTAAGGACTTTAACACCATTCTCCATCTGTTCAATATTGTCATCATCCCCAATGGAAATTTTTTTTTTAAATTTATCTCTAAATTTAAAAAATAGTATGCATGCATGTATGTATGGTGTATATGTGTGTGTGTGTGTGTGTGTGTGTGTGTGTGTGTGTGTGTTTCTTTGGGTGTGTTTCTTTGGGTGTGTGCATGGGTGTGCATGCATGTGTGTGTACATACAGAGGGCAGAGGTCAACATGGAGTATCTTCCTCAATTGCTCTCATACTGAGGAAGAGTTACAGATGGATTTTTATTTTAAATTCTCATCTACCAAATGAATGTTTTCTACCGACCCCGAGAGACCTTCACAGGCTTTACAGTCTTGCTTAGGTGCTGCTCTCATGGGGGCCTTAGCAACAGCCATGGCTGTCTTCTTTGATGTCTGCTTAGTGTTTTGTTTTGTTTTTTTCTTCCTTGGCAGCCCTGACAACCTGCTGCCGCTGAGCTTTCTGAACTTCTGGTTTCTGATAACTCTTGGCCATTTTATCAGCAAGAGAAGCACCAGTGATGCTGGCTGGGATTTGATTGCACCAGAGTTCTTTTCTTTTGAATTTCTTCCAACTGTCCTTTTTGTGTTTTCTTTTGTAGAGAACACTGCCCAGTTTATCTGCCAAGGATTCCTTTTGGAAAATAATGAGGACTCGTAATTTGCATTAAGAAACTGGAAAACCTTCCAGATTGTCTGTCGTGCACTGCCTGGGTCCAGAGTAGATCTTCTTCCTGCTGAAACAGCTCCACCTTCATGGTGAGGGCTGCTGGCCGGCTGGAGGAAAGATGGCAAAGAGCTCCATTATTATTATTATTATTATTATTATTAATTTATCTATTTTTGAGACCGGGTCTCTCTCACTGAATATAGGGTTCATTGATTTGGCTAGGCTGGCTGGCCAGCAAGCTCTTGAAATCCCCCTGTTCATCTGTCTTTTCCCTCAACCCCAGCTGTGGCTACAGTTGTTCTCTGTGGCCAGTTTTTGTGTGGATGCTGGGATCAAAACTCAAAACTTGGTGCCTGTGATGCAATGGGCCAATCTGCACACACACACTGGTTTATTTATTTTTTGTAAATCTTTGTTCTGTTCTGGGGCTCCAACCCAGGGCCTGACACATGCTAGGCAAGTACTCTACTGCTGCACTGTACCTGAGACCCACAAACAGAAACTCTGTTTCTTTACACAATAACTTCCTACCACTCTCTTCCAGCAGCCATTATTCTATCCCCAGCCAAACCCCTGTGAGATAAGCAGCTCACCTCACTGTGTAGTCCCGTTGGTCTGGTGCTTGCTAACCTGAATGAAACTCTGGGTTCAGTTGCCAGTACCTCATAAACCTGAAATTCCAGCACTTGGAAGGGGAGAGGTGAGAGGATCAGGAGTTCAAGGCCATCCTTGGTTATTGTGCTGGTTAGCTTTGACTGTCAATTTGACACAGCCTAAAGTCATCTGAGAGAGCAATTGCCTAGATCAGATTAGGAGCTTATCCTGATTGTTAATTTAGGTGGGAGGGCCCAGCCTATTGTGGATGGCACCATTCCCTTGGCAGATAATCCCTGTTTTCATAAGAAAGCTAGCTGAGCATTGGTCGGTGAGCAAGCCAGCAAGCAACATTCTTCCAAGGTTTGAGTCCCTCAATGATGAACAGTAACCTATGGCGATATTTTATTTGTGCTCTAACAAATAAAGCTTGCCTGGAGATCAGAGCGAGGAGCTAGCCACTAGTTAACCATAGGGGCTAGGCCGTGGTGGCACACACCTTTAATCCCAGCACTTGGGAGGAGGAAGCAAGAAGATCAGGAGTTTAAGACCACCCTGGGCTACAAGAGATTGATCCAGTCTAAAAGAGAAACAGCGCCAGGCAGTGGAGACTCTTGCCTTTAACCCCAGCACATGGGAGGCTCACACCTTGAATCCCGGCATTGGGAGGTGGAGGCAGGAATATAAGGTGGGCAGAGACTTTAGCCATTCAGTCTGAGGATTCGTAGAGTCAGAATCACCCCCATTTCAATAAGAAGTGACTGTGGCTGCTCTGCTTCTCTGATCTTTCAGCTTTCACCCTCATATCTGACTCTGTCTGGGTTTTTATTGTTAATTAGGATCACACTTCAGTAACCTGTAAGGTGAATAAACTCCTTCCTTCCCTAAACTGTTTTGGTCATGGTATTTTTCACACTGCAGAATGAAACTAGAACGGCTCCATAGTGAGTTCTAGACCTGTGTAAGGCACCACACATGTGCATGCGAGCGTGCATGTACACACTCACAAAATGAAGAAAAAGAAAGGGAGGGCAAGGGAGAAAGGGGAGGGGAGAAGGAGAAAAGGGGGAGGGGAAAAGACCCAAAGACTCTGAGAGCACAGCATTTAAAGGTCAAAGGTCATCTAAGCTAACCACCTGTCTGATACACAAACCAGCATTCCTCCTGTGCCACTGGGCTAAAGAACTTGACGTCACAAGTAACCCTCATAACTCACAGTAACCTTCCAAGCACTGAGATGTTGTGTAGCTATTTTCTCTGAATTGTAGGATTCTCTCTTGAGGGAAATAGGGAGGCAGTGACTCAGGAAGTAAGTGAAATACCCAAGGCTCAGGAAGTTCCTGAAAGTTACAAGATTCCTAAGTCTCCTCCTCAAGTTAGATAAGCAGTAACAGTTGCTGGAGAGGAGACTGACCAGCCACACTGTCTATAAATTATGTGCGGAGCTCCAGGGAGGGATACAGCTTTTGGTCACCCATGCTGGAGTGGGCTTTTCAGTGACCTCTAAGTTATCCATGTTCCTACAAGTAACCATCAGTACCAATAATAATAATAATAATAATAATAATAATAATAGTAATAACCCCAATCATGCTGGCTCACTGAGCTAGAGGTGTGTAGAATTGTTTTTCTGGTCTGTTGTTGGTGCCTTACCTTGGGTGAATAGACCTTGTTCACATCTCCCAGGAAAAGTTACACAATATGGGTTCATGGG
The DNA here is from genome assembly GCA_902168405.1 of Peromyscus aztecus. Classification (NCBI taxonomy): domain Eukaryota; kingdom Metazoa; phylum Chordata; class Mammalia; order Rodentia; family Cricetidae; genus Peromyscus; species Peromyscus aztecus. The sequence goes on from CABHPQ010162450.1 coordinate 30,806, forward strand.
CATGAATCACAACATCAGCTCACCCTTAATCTCTTCTGCTGATTACAGGTCCCTGGTTTGTTATCACAAGGGAAACAGCACATTCCCCCAGTTTCAAAATCTATTCTTAGCTACCTCATCAGCAAGCAATTACTCTCTACCACAAAACAAATGTGCTGGGAAACAGACCATATTACTTTCGAAAGGAATAAACAGTTCCATAGGCATTGACAGCAAATCATTCCAGAATAGTCACCCTGTGAAAGCATACACTACCTGGGTGTAATGATACATGCCTGTGATCTCTGTCCTTAGAGGGTCGGAAGCAGGAGGACCAGGTCATCCTCAGCTACACAGTAATTTTCTTACCTGGGTTACATGAGAACATGCCTCAAAAAAACAAAGGACAAAAAACAAAACAAGAAATCCCCGCCCCAAATACACAAACTAGCTAACAACGTGACATCCTAAGAGAGTGAAAATTCCCATAACACAAATGTAATATTTTTTTCTTTTGATTTTGGGTGTGGCTGTTTTGTTTTGGTTTTGTTGTTTTGTTTTTGAGATGGGCTTTCCCTGTGTACCTTAGGCTGGCTGGAACTTAGTATGTAGCCCAAGCTGGCCTTGAACTCAAAGTGATTCTCTTGCCTCAGCCTCTTGAGTACTCAGATTTCAGGCGCTTGTGCCACATCTCTCCTGAGTTTGGGGCTGGAGATACAGTTTAGTTGTAGAGTATTTACCTAAGCACAGAGCCGGGGTTGGATCCTGAGTACTGTGAGAGCTGGGGAGCAGCAAGGGTGGCGGCGGTTCAGTCTGTCATGCTAGCAAAAGAGGCTGGAAAGCAGGACCACCGAGAGTTCCAGTCCGGTCAGGCTATGAGTGAGACCCTGTATCAAACAAGCAAAACAAAAACAAAAGGAAAGTATGTTTCCCATTGTTTGGGAAACTTTTAGATCTATAGTGGTCAAAAAGAAAGCTCAGTCTTCCATGTCCTATGGCTAAGTGACTTATCGATATAGATCAGCATGTGGCCCTGGCTGAATTAGACAAAAGATGTCCTAGACAAGTGTCATGGACATGGGATACTCACTTAAGGGAATCTACAGACACCTGGTTTAATTAGAGATTCCATTTGTATTAAACCCCAAGACCAACTCCCACTGTTTCCAGCCTTTGACTCCTCTCTATTTCTGCTACCTTCCACATGCACAGGTATCAGAAATGTAACGATTCAGAAATGAACTTGAAGAAATGAAAATGGCATAGAATATTACCATTCCATTGCACTTATCTAGCCAAATAAAAATCATTTCACCACCAGCAAATCTGCAGAGCCCCGCATGCCATGAAAATGTTCCTCCAGGCCACAGCTGTCCCACTTAAGTCCTCAACTTTGAGTCATGACAATGTTCAGCACTGTGAAAATGATGAGAAGAGAACTCACGTTTTCCCCAAAGTCTCATTTGCAGCAGTTAGTGTTGTCCACAGAGTCAGTTCAGGCAGGATTTCAGCAGGCCAATCTCTTCTGGTTGTCATCCCCTATCAGGTGAGAGCTCACCAACCCAGAACTCCAAGGTGTCCTGAGTAGGTGCTGAGTACAGTTGCTCTGATAAACACTGTTTGCTTGACCAACTCCCATCAGCCTCCTAAACCTCTCTCAGCCCCATTGATGCCCTTCCTTATAAAAATCTAGTTCTAGCAAAAACCCTGCTAAGTCATCTTTGCAGAGTCCCCTGTTTTCAATGTCTGGGTACCCTTGATACTTAAGCAAGTTCCTCATTCTCCCTTCTACCAGATGCTGTCCAGTCACTGTGACTAATCTCCAGCAATAACCCTGTTAGGTCGGCTTACCCAGGCCCCCCATGCCTCCATCCAGCCTCACCTTCTTTTGTCTGACTCCCACCCTACTTCTCAGCTATAAATTCCCACTTGCCTTTGCTGTTTTGTGAGCTAAGATCAATTTTTTTCTCCTACTGCAGAAATCCCACTATTGCCATGCCTTTGTCTATTATGATGGCCCTAAAGAAATTCTGCACTTATCAAGTACCACAATAATACCACTGAGTTTTTAAAATTGTGTGTGTGTATGTGATTTTGTGTATGTGTGTGTGTGTGTGTGTGTGTGTGTGTGTGTGGTAGGTTCCAGGGATCGAGCTCTAGGAGTCATTAGGCTTAGAGGCACTTGCCCTTACCTTGCTCGACAATTTTTTAAGTTCTTTTAAAAGTATGAGAGGAGAGAGACTGAGACAGAGATGGGGGGGGGGGCGCGTGGTGCTAGCAAATGATATCATAAAAAATTCTTGCCATGGCATGGCATTGAAGCTGGGTTTTGGAGAGTTCTAAGTGGAAAAGTTCACTGTTGTCTGTTGATTGGATGCCTGGGCCATGAGAGAAGTTTGTGTTGCAAAACTGCTGTCTTAGAGACACACAAAGCAGCTGGGCACAGAATGAAGAGAAAGCCAGAAGCTTTGGGAGGCTTGGCAACCTCAGACCCTTGAAATCTGCATATTCAAATAAATCCAGATTCCTTCCAGGTTAAGAATTGGTTCATTGTGTATAACTATGGGATAAGAATTAGACACAAAACATATAAATCAAGGAAAGCTCATGGGTCACCTCTTAGAGAAGGTTCCGAGCAAGCCTGAGAAGAGCAACCTTCTTTAAAGCTAAAAGAAATGAGTAGAAATCACTCTTAAATCCTTCTGCTTACCTTGTTTAGAACAGAAATCTCTCTCGATGTCTACTACTACTTTTGAGACTTGGAAGAATTCCCAGTGTGGTGTTTCATGCATTGTGTGATTGTGGGGGTGATCTAACCAGATCACATTAAAAGCTTTCCTAAACTAACAGGGCAGAAGAAGAGCTTATTGGCAAAGTTCTGTGAGTCAAGAGTCTGGGCTTCAACCATTAGATAGCTGGGTGACCTGTGAGAACTTATCTTCTTTTTTTTTTAGACAAAGTTTGACTCTGTGGCCCAAGTCCACCTGGAACTCATTATATCTCCCACACCAGCCTCAAATTTGCAACAACCTTTCTGCTTTACCCTCTTGAGGCTAAGATTTTGATTTTTGTGGGATCTTTTTTGTTTCGTTTTTGTTTTTCTTTTATTGTTGTTGTTTTGACACAGGGTTTTTCTGTGTAGCCCTGGCTGTCCTGGAATTTGCTGTGTAGACCAGGCTGGCTTTGAACTCAGACTGGATCAGCCTCCTGAGTGCTGGGATTAAAGGTGTGTTTGTTTTTGTTTCTGTTTTTTAGGGGGGGGGGAGGGAGAATAAAATTGGGTGGGTAGGGAGGATGGGAGGATTTGGGAAGAGTTGGGGGAGGGGAAAATGTATGAAAAACTTTTTCCTTAAAATAATGAAAAACAGTCAGCCGCACACCTATAATCCTAGCACTCAGGAGGCAGAGCCAGGCAGATCTCTGTGAGTTTGAGGCCAGCTTGGTTTACAGAGCAAGATCCAGGACAGGCACCAAAACTACACAGAGAAACCAAGTATGAGACATCAATACCTATTTAAAAGTTCTCTAAACCTTAGTTTCCTTTAATATATTACATAAGACAAACTAATACATGTGCCTGTTACTAAAAAATTCATGAATTTAAACTCTGTATTTTCCTTCTTTTACATTTATTTACTTAGTGGGGTGTGTGTGTGCGCGTGCGTGTGTGTGTGTGTGTGTGTGTGTGTGTGTGTGTGTGTGTGTGTGTGTACACTTCTGAGAGTATCCGCATGAGTATGTGTGTGCACACACACATTCACACAGGCGCTTGCCACAGTGGGCTTATGGAGATCAGAGGACAACAGTTTTCTCCTTCCACTAAGTGGGTCCTGGGGGTTGAACTCTAGTCATCAGACTTGGTAGCAAGTACCTTAACCTCCTGAGACCTCTCACTTGTTCCAATTTCCGTATTTTTTTAAAATGGACTCCAGCCTAGTAGTTCAGTTGGTAGAGTGCTTACCTAGTTAGTATGTTCGAAGCCTGAATCCCCTTCACCACATAAAATCAGGCAAAGAGATTGAGGCAGGAGGATCAGAAATTCAAGATCAGCCTAGACTACATAGTGAGGTCAAGGCCAGCTAGGGCTACACGAGATTCTCTCTCAAAATATATAAATAAATCAAATCAAATAAACCTGATCCCAAATTCTTCCCCCCCAACTTTGTTGAAATTTTATTTGTTTTGCTATATTTTGTTTTGAGTTGTTTTGGCACTGCTAAACATTGAACACAGGGCCTTCAACATGCTAGGTAACACCACCATGGAGCTATACCCTTAGCACATTCAGGTCACTGTGGGATCATGCACTGTCTTCTAATCCCTTTGTCTTTGTTTCCTCACTTGCAGACACATACTTCACAGAGATATTAAGAGAAAATAAGATGGAAAAAAATTTTGTGTGTGTTTTCGAGACAGGGTTTCTCTGTGTAGCCTTGGCTGTCCTGGAACTCCCTCTATAGACCAGGCTGGTCTCAGAGATCGTCTGCCTCTGCCTCCGAGTGCTGGGATCAAAGGCATGTGCCGCCACCACCCTGTAGATGTAATTCTAAATGGTTTTATTAAATAAGAAACACAGAGCCAAATGCAGAGTTAAAAGCCCAAGAGGTCAGAGCAGTAGCTGAGAGCTGAGACTAAAACCGCCTTCTTACCACCCTTCTTCTGCCATCCTTCCCCTCAGAAAGAGAACTACTTCAGCTTGCTATTAGCTCTGACCCCCAGGCAACTTTATTTATTAACATACAAATAAAATCTCATTTCAGCACAAATAAAATATCACCATACCACCCAGCTGAAAGTTTTAATTATACAAAATCCTATGTCAAGAGCAAAGAAAATTAAATCTATAAATTAACTCCAAATTCCATTTTATTCAATAATTTTCTCTAACTGAAATTCTGTTGTTGAAGCAGGAGGATGGAAAGCTTCAGGCCAACCTAGACTAGAGTGAGACCTTGTCTCAGGAGCACAAACAATAACAGCAGAAATGTGAATCTTAGATAAACAATGGGTAATGTTTTACTTGTTTTTATTTGGGGTTGTTTGGTTGGTTGGTTGATTTGAATCTTTTGATACAGGGTCTCAATATGTAGTCAAGGCTAGCCTTGCTATTTCTCAGTAGCTGAGGATGTCCTTCAATTCCTGACCCTCCCTACTCTTCTCTCTCAAACTGAGATTACAAGTGTGTGTGTACCCATGCCCTGTTGGATAATGTTTTAGAATGAGTATGTATTAGGACTCAAAAAAATGATCCCTGGTTTGATCTCCAATGTATGTGGGGGGAAGGGTTGTTTTTTTTTTTTCCCCTATAAGTATTTACTTTTTATTTTAGGTGTATAAGTGTTTTGTCTGTATGTATACAAGTGCACCACTTGCATGCCTGGTGCCCACAGAAGCCAGAAGAGGACATCAGATCCCCTGGAACTGGAGTTACAGATGGTTTCAAGCCACCGTATGGGTGCTGGGAACCAAGCTTGGGTCCTCTGCAAAAGCACCAACTGCTCATAACAACTGAGCCATCTCTCCAGCCGCTGTGTGTGGGTTTGTACATATGCCCTCTGAGGCCAGAAGGAGATATTAGGGCCCTGGAGTTGGAGTTACAGGCAGTTGTGTGCCCCCCTAAATGAATGCTGGGAAGAGAACTTGGATCTTCTTCAAGAGTAGGGCACAATCTTAACTGCTGATCCATCTTTCCAACCCTGACTTGAATTAAGAATGGCCCTCATAGGCTCATCTATTTGAATGCTTAGTCACCAGGGAGCGGCACTATTTGAAAGGGTTAGAAGGATTAGGAGGTGTGGCCTTGTTGGAGGACATGTGTCACTGGGGGTGGCCTTTGAGGTTTCAAAAGCCTATGACAAGCCCATAGTCCCTCTCTCAGCCTGTGGATCAGGATGTAGCTCTCAGCTATTGCTCTAGTACCATGCCTACCTCCTTCCATGTTCCCTGCCATGATGATAATGGACTAAACTTCCAGAGGAACTGAGCTCAATTCCAAGCACCCACATACATACAGGCAAAACACCCAAACTCATAAAATAATGTAAAATGTAATAATAAAGTAAGAGTGGAGAAATGTCTCAGCGGTGAAGAACACTTAACTGCTCTTCGAGAGGTCCAAGCCCCTCCCCACTGCACCAAGGCTGCCCAAGGCATCACATCATAGTCACCGGGCTCCCAAAAGCCTGCCCATATACCAGGGACAGATCCTGATCCCCCTGCCTGGGAGTCCCCCAAACGGTTCAAGCCAAACAACCATCTTCCATATCCAGAGGGCCTAGTCCAGTCCCATGGGGGCTCCACAGCCACTAGTCTACAGTTCATGGACTTCCACTAGTGTGGCCAGTCATCTCTGCACGTCTTCCCATCATGATCTCGACGTCTTTCAAAATATTAGTCAATATACATGTGTATAACCTTTGTCATTTGGGAGGCTGAGGCCTCCAGAATACAAAGCCAGCCTGGACTGTGTAGGGAGGCCCTCAACACTCCTTCAAAAATAATAATAATAATAATGTTATAACATCCTGTGTGTTCTTGGCTCCTTTATTTGTCTTATCTTTACCACATCCCTAACCATTCTCAAACTTACCAAAAGATTAATTTCTTACGTAAGTGCTCCTTAGCGATTTCCTCATTCCTAGACAACTGTAATAAAAGATGCTTTTTATTTGGCAGTGAAAATTATGAAATACGTTAGCGGTACAGCTCAGTGATAGAGAGCACTTACCTAGCCAGCGTGAGGCCCTAGGTTCTATCTGCAGCATTTGCAAAAGGAGAACAGAAGTTGGGAAAGGATGTGTCTAGCTGTGATTTGAGCACTTGGGAAGGTGCTGGGGCTCACAGCCTTCCACCCTGCTGGTTGGTACCTTGATCTGAACTCCGCAGGAGCCTCTCTGTTCCTGTGCTGTGAGATCCTTCATTCTGTCTGCTAGTCTCTACTCATTTTCTGGTGCAACCAAGTCTCACTTCAGAACCAAAGGGCCATGAGTAGGTTTAGGTCTCCATACCCAAGTTGACTTATAGCTCTCCTACACCAACCTCCTGAACTGGATGAAGGAGTCAGGTTTGAATTCATGCCAAACTTCTCCTCGGTGCCCGCCAGAGAGCTAAAGGATCAGCTGGACAGTTTTTTTCTCCTCCTCTTCTCTCCTCAGCAGGATGGAAAGCTGCATCCCCCTCCCCGCTTTCTCAGGACTCCAGCACTTCCCACTGCTTTCTCCCTTTCCACCCCCTGGCTGCCTCTCTCAGGGCTGCCAGGTTGCCATGCCAATAAGGTTCCCATGGTTACTAGGAGGCGCTGCTGCATTCCCACAGGCAGCCTCTCTCTATTCAAAGAAAAAGGAGACCGTTATTGCCTCCAGGGTCAAACGAATAAATATATAAGTGAAAAAGGACAGCGTGGTCTCAGCCCCAGAGCTGTTGGAGGAAGAATGTTGTAAAAGTCTGGTCTCCGGGCTAGACCTTGGACAGAATCCTGCTGCCTCCGCTCAAGTTGTCCCTCTCCTAAACCTAGGGAGAGAGGTGCCTGGCACTGGTTCAAGCCCATTGTTTTGCCTATTGTGGGGTCTAAATAGACAGCACATTGTGAGGATCATGGTAACATGTAAATAATGGATACATCTGTGCTCTCTGGGCAGAAAAGAAACTGGCAAAATGCAAAGCGGGCCCTTCCCTCTTCTCAGTTGGAGACAAGAGTCTTGTCTGTTTTTCTCCACACGGTGCTGTGTGGTGTTCTTCCCCGCACAGGCACTCTCGGGCCACACCTTGTTTCTGTTTCTTTTTAAACACAAAATTTGTTCTCTTAAAATAGAAAGGCATGATTTTAGTGTAAAATTCAAAACTAAAGAAAATAGGGGAAAAAATTTACAGTTTCAAATTACAATGTTTCCCAGCACTTGGGAGGTGGAGGCAAGGGTCTCAGAGGGTCAGAGTTATCCTGGGCTACATAGAGAGTTCAAGGCCAGTGTGATCTATAGGAGACCTTGTCTTAGAAAGAAAAATAAACACAATATGTAGCTTAAATGCTTCATTTTATATTTAATTAACAGATAATTGTATATGTTTGTGGGATATAGTGTGATGTTTTGACACACACACACATACACACACATACACTGTGTATGTGTGTGTATGTATACAAAGTATATACACAAAGTATATATGTATGTATACAAAGTATACATATATACGTTACAAAATATAATGGTCAAATCTGAGTAATTAGCATTTCTATCTTCTTAAAGAGTTCTCAAATCTTTGTGTTGAGAACCTTCAAACTCTTATTTGTTAGAGCTCTACGAAATTCAGAGTCTGGGACCAGTGCTTTGGCTTAGTAGATGAATGCACTTGCTGCCAAGACTGATAACCTGAGTTTGAACCTCAAAACCTACATGGTGGAGAGAACTGACCTGTAGGCAGAAATTTCTCTCCCACCTGCCTGTTCCCAAATAATTGAATCAGAGGCTTAATATTACTTATAGATGCAAGGCTGGTAGCTCAGGCTTATTATTAACTAACTCTTACACTTAAATTAACCCATAATTCTTATGTATGTTTAGCCACGTGGCTTGGTACCTTTTGTTAGTGAAGCATTCTCATCTTGCTTCCTCTGGGGCTGACTGGCAACTACTGACTCTACCCTTCCTCTTTCCAGCATTCTTAGTTTGGTCGACCTGCCTATACTTCCTACCTGGCTATTGGCCAATAAGCATTTTATTAAACCAATTCGAGTGACAAATCTTTACAGTGTACAAGAGCATTATCCCACAACATTTCTCCTTTTTTGTCTAATCAAAAAGAAGGTTTTAACTTTTAACATACTAAAATTACATATAACGAAACAGTTATCAAGCAAGAATTACAGTAACACTATTGAATGCATTTGCATTTGGCAAAATTAGAGAAAATATTTAATTATCTATCTTATCTTGGTGAGTCTAAAGTTTTGTATCTAATCTACTTTCTATTAGAACTAAGGAAAACTATAATTATAACTATTTTGTCTTCAACTCCATCAAAAACCCCAGAGGGATATAATATTGCCTAAGTAAACAAGAAGTGCATTGCAAGCAACCTCTAAAACTCTAAAAATGACAGAGGCATCTGGCTGCCTGGACAGACACCTAAAGTTCTTCTGTAACATTGAGGTATCCATTTTCAGCCTACAGGCCCAGAATATCTGGCAGACTTTTTAGTGAAGCAGGAAATTTGAAGGACTGTCCTGCCTTGTATTCACAAAGTTCATCAGTTGCTTTCCTCTGTGTCCTGTAGAATATCTGGCAGACTCTTCTGTGAAGCAGGAATTTTGAAGGACTGTCCTGCCTTGTTTTGATAGAATCCAGCAGTCTTTTTCCTGTGTGTCCTGCATGTCCAGTCTGCACAGCATACTGTCAGCAGTCAAATGCAAGAGCAGTTTCTTTGCCCAGTGGCTAATCTTGCCACAATGAAAGCAAACTCCATATGAAGTTTCTTCAATGCCCATCATCTTCTCTGAAGTAGATTGGTGCTGCCAGGAGCAGATATGTCTCACTCTCATAAAGAGAGAGCAAGAGAGAGAGAGAGAGAGAGAGAGAGAGAGAGAGAGAGAGAGAGAACCTATATTATTAAAACATCTTAAATGCCATATTCTGTAGATCTCTGAAGTGTTTGAAGATGACCTGTCTATCTAAAATATATCTCTGCTTGACCTTGAAAACAATATCTAATATGACTATAAGTTTGATTGTAATGACTAGTTACTAACCTGTATTTCTTTATTAACCTAAATAGTTTGTAATAATAACCTTCAAGGACTAGAAAGTTGCATTACATTGTTAAATGAGTTGTATAGGTACAATACCTTTGAACAAAAGTAGAAATGCATGTACAGTATGTTCTAACAAAATAATCTCAACTTTGTATCAGTATACAAAGATCCATATCAATGTAAAATATTTAAAACTAGTAGCTGCTATTTTGGTTTAAAAGTAGATTTCAATAATCTACCTTTTTATCCTATTTCTATATCCCCCACTTTTACTTTTCAAAACAAGATTCCTGAATCTAAACTCCTTTGTTCAGCTTTTTTCCTGACCGTTGCCAACAACAACTTGTAACCAACCACCCTAAATGATGACAAATATCTATAACACATTGAAAGACCAAACCCATCCACCCCACCTTTTGGGAATGTTTTGGGAATTTTTGATTAGTCAGAAAGGGAGAAATGATGTAAGATGTCCTTCTGTATGCTGCTAATACGTATTGATTTTATTGGTTGATGAATAAAGTTGCTTTGGCCTATGGCAGGGCAGAATATAGCTAGACAGGAAAGCCAAACTGAATACAAGAAGAAAAAAGGGCGGAATTGAGAGAGACACTATCTAGCCGCCCAAGGAGCAACATGCCAGCAGGCTGGTGAGGCCATAGCCATGTGGTGATACTTAGAGTAATAGAAATGGGTTAATTTAAGTTGTAAGAGCTAGTTAGTAATAAGTCTGAGCAATAGGCCGAGCATTTATAAGTAATATATGCCTTTGAATTATTATTAATTTATTTGGCTTTTCGAGACAGGGTTTCTCTGTGTAATTTTGGTGCCTGTCCTGGATCTCACTCTGTAGATCAGGCTGGCCTCAAACTCACAGAGATCTGCCTGGCTCTGCCTCCTGAGTACTGGGATTAAAGGTGTTTGCCACTACCTCCTGGTGAATGACTATTTTATAAGCAGCTGCAGGACCAGGTGGGACGCAGAAAAGCCTCTAGCTACACTGCCACCCCCCCAAAGTTTTCCTCTGACCTTTCACAAATGGGCTCAGGAACACACACACACACACACACACACACACACACACACACACACTCACCCACCCACTTACCCCTCCTACACATAAATAAATAAATGTCATTTTTTAAATGTAGATGCTGTAGCTTCAGCTCAGTGGTAAAGCTCTTGACTAGCATGTGCAAAGTCCTGGATCACATCTATAAATAGACAAATACACATAAACAAACATACATATATGTGTGTCTAGTAATTCTACTGAATTATACAATACTTGAACTTATTTGCCTAATTTAATTGCATTTTGATACCCATTACCCAAATCCTATCACACAATTGTAAAAAATTATTTAAAATTTATTCTTTATTGTATGTTTGTGTGTGTGCATGACAGGGAGATACACGTGTCACAGAACATGTATGTCAAGGTCAGAGGATTCCTTTGGTTCTCTCCTTGTACCTTTATGTGAGTTCCCAGGGATGAACTCAGTTCTCCAGGCTTATGTGGCCAGCTCCTTTATCCACTGAGCCATCTCTCCAGTCCCAACATCTTAAAACAATATTTATTGTTTGACTCAGTTTGTTTTATTCAGAGTTTTGTCATTATGAAAAATGTCTCTCTTTTATCAGCAATTAAAAAAAGGGAAAGGAAATAAAAAACCACATGACTATTACCTCCCCCCTCAAAAAAAAAACAGAACAAAACAAAACAAAACAAAAAAAAACAGAGTTGTTTGTTACCAGAAGCAAAGGTCTGGGCTGCCAGCCACAAAAAATGATCAAATTTGGGAAAAGAGAATTGATAGGATGTGGGAGAACCACTCCCACATTTATGTCCAGAAATATTTAGATAGAAAGAGATAACTTAGATGATGAGAGGAGAGACAGAAACACCTGACAGCCTCTAGAGGGGCTGGGTCCTTATCCACCCGCCCAGAACTTTATTCAAAAGAGTTTTTTTTTTTTTAAATAATACCAAGGGGTGAGGCAAAAGACCTCCCTCTTGATAGATACAACCAAGTGTAGACCCTACCAAACACCTGGTACCTACCAAACGCCTGTGGTCCAGTCATCCTCTTATGCAGCCCTGCTGGTAAAGCAAGCTCAGATCTCACCAGGAAACCTCTGTGGGCTCCAACAGTAGGAAGAAGAAAAAAAAATCAGATGTATTCAAAACTGGCACAGAAGAAGGCAGAGGGTCTAGTTTCTCAGAGCTCTCTGGCAAGAGGCTCAGTAGACTGAAGGGCTCTGATGCGTAGGGGTAGGAGGTCTAGTGAGGCTGCGGATGGAGCTGGAACACGGCAACAGACCTGAACTTCCAGCAGCTACTGCCCAGGAAGGATGTTACAAAGCTTATTTGAGTTAGGTGACTAAAAACAGATTTGGCAGTAAACACCTTAACCATAGGGGCAATCAGAGAATTAGGAATGGCAGGAGGGCAAAAAAAGAGAGAGGGTGAAGAATGATTTCAGGGTAGTCTTGTTCCGTTACTGTACCTGCTAGTTTCTATGCCAACTTGACACAAGCTAGAGTCCTCTGAGAGGAAGGCACCTCAACTGATAAATTGTCTCCAAAAGATTAGGCTATAGACAAGTCTGTATGGCGTTTTCTTAATTAGTGATTGATGGGAAAGGGCCTAACCCATTATGGGTGGTGCTGCTCTGGGCTGATGGTCTTGAGTGCTATGGAGAGTAAGCCAGTAAGCAGCACTCCTCTGTGCCTCCAGATTCCTGCTGAGTTCCTGATTCCATTGGATGATCCCGCCTGCCTCTGTCTCCCAAGTGCTGGGATTAAAGGTGTGTGCCACCACCACCCGGCTATGTAGTTTTTTTTTAATTGTTAGAGATCAGAACCCAAGACCATAAGCATACTAGCCAACACTGCACCATGACCGTTGAGCTATACCTAGATCCCTAATATTTGGGAGATAGAGACAGAAGAACCAGGGAATTGAGGTTATTTTCAGCTAAAAGAGTATCTATAGGCCAGCCTGGGCTACAGAAAGTCATAAGAAGGCATTTAGGTGCTAGCAAACTTCAGGCAGGAAGTGGGTGTAGGAAGGGAAGACAGTGGAGGGACAGGGTGGGGAGGGGAGGGCAGGGGAAGAGTATGAGACCTTGCCTAGCTGTGAGAAGTTCTGGCTTCAGTATCTAGTACCTCAAACAAACAAGCAAACAAACCAGCAACAATAAGAAACACTCCTCAGATGAGTTCTACTGTATTATGTTCTTGGCTCATGATGCAGGTGGCTGGAGGGTCCCCACAGCATGGTACCTGCATCCTGGTGAGGAACCCATGACTGTGTTACATACAGCACAGCAAAGTAGTGGGAAGGGAAATAGCTGTGTGCAGAAGCGGCCAAATAGAGGTGTCCTCATTTATCATTTGTTTGTTTTTTCCCTTTTATTTTCACTGTCATTGGTATTTCTTTCTTTATTGGGTTTTGTTTTGTTTGAAGTAGAGTCTCACTCTGGCTAGTCCAGAATGGTCCAGAACTCACTAGATAGCTCACTCTGGCCTTGAACTCATGGTAATCCTCTTGCCTCCACTTCTTAAATGACAGGGACTCACCCCCATGTGTGTGTCCTCTCTATAACAACCTGCTCTTACAAGAGTTGAGTCTCTTCCCAGATCAACACTAATCCCTTCCGAGGACACTCACAAACTAATCATCACTCAGTAAGCTCCCTCTTTCTAAGTTTCTTCTATAACTCACATGGGGGAACCACACCTCCAGCAATGAGCCTTTGGATGACACTCAAACCATCTCCAGATCATTGAATCCCCAGCCACTTAACATGTTTCCCTGGCAAGATTCTTCTTTTGCTTTCACTTTATTATATCAATAATGGAGATAAAAATAAGTATAACTTCTATTAGCTTATATAAGGAAATTGGGGAGGGGGCCTGGAGAGAGAGCTCATCAGTTAAGAGGACTCACCAAGGACCCAGGTTTGATTCCTAGCACCCACATGAAGGCTTACCACCATCTATAACTCCAGACCCAGGAGATCTGATGCCCTCTTCTGGCCTCTTCAGGCACCAGGCATGCAAGAGGTTCACAATCATGCATGCAGACAAAATAACCTCCACACAGAAATAATTAAATACATAAAATCAACAAAGGAAATATGGAATAAGCAAATGATATTTAACCGATTTATCTAATGGAAACCAGCCACTGTTGAGAGAACATCTGTGGTATTGTGAGAAATAGATATTTGTTTTTTGTTCCCAGCTCCTGGCACAGTACCCTAAATACCTTGGAATTTACTGAATAAATAGGAGCATCTTCTGTTATAAGTGTTCATAATGTACATTTTCCAATCATACGTGGGTTTGTATAAAGAATATATGAGAGGTTGGAGAGATGGTTCAAAGTATAGGAACCTTTGGTGCTCTTCCAAAGGGCTCAAGTTTGGTTCCCAGCCCTCACAATGGACAGCTCACACTAACTGTAACTCCAGTTCTGAGCCATCAACACTCTCTTCAGGCCTCTCCAGGCACCCCTCTCCCCACCTCACCCCAACACATGTGGCACACACAGACACACAGGCTCACACACACAAACAAATCTCATGAATAAAATAATTAAAATCTAAAATTAACCTTATCACGGGTTTAAAATATATACGAGAGCTAGGAATAGTGGTGCACACCTATGATCCCATCATTTGGGAGGCAAAGGCAGGTAGATCTCTGTGTATTTGAGGGTGGTCTGACCTATATAGCAAGTTCTAGGCCCGCCAGGGCTATACAATGAGGCCTCATCTAAAAAAGAGGGACCAACACAGAGGTTCAGTAGGGAAAGGGACTTGCTTTGAAGCATGACCTGAGCTCTAGTCCTAGAACCCACATGGTAGGGTGGACCCCTGAGAATTATTCTCTGACCTCCATGTGTTTCCAATGGTAGGCCTGAATGCACACACATACTTTTAAGAAATGTATAAAGTTAGAAAAAATAATATATGATATACACAAATTATAACACATAACATAAATAGAATAATGTATAATGTATCCAACATAATACAACGTGTGATGAGATTGCTCTTGGTGGAGCTCTAGATAGCTTCAGGATGGTCACCAGAAAGACCACGTCACAATGGATGGGTGGAATTTTCAGCTCACTCCACTCTGCTCAAGGAACAGGAAAGGGGCTAGAGATTGCTTTTTTTTTTTTAACCAATGATTTAATAAATCCTAAATAACAGGGTTCATAGAATCTTCTAGGTTAATGAACACGTCAACATGCCTGTAGGTGGCATCCCATGGGGGTGTGGGAGCTGGGTGGGAGCCTCTCCCCTTACCTCTTTCTTTGCATGTATTCCTGTTTAAGGGTTTTTACTTTTGTGGGTGTTTTGTTTTGTTTTGTTTTGTTTTTTGAAACAGGAGTCTCACACTGTAGGCCAGGCTGATCTGGAACTCAGTGTGTAACCCAGGTTAGCCCGAACTGGTCAGCAGTTCTCCTGCTTCAGCCTCCTAACTGCTGGAATTACAAGCATGAGCCACCACCACTCCCATTTCCCTTTTGCTGATTGTTACTAAGATGTATCCTCCCCACCTCTCTCTCTCTCTCTCTCTCTCTCTCCCCTCTCTCTCTCTCTCTCTCTCTCTCTCTCCCCCCCCCCAGGCTGACCTTGATCTTGCTATTTATCTGAGGATGACCTTAACCTTCTGATCCTCCGGTCTCCAGGTTATTGCTTTGTTAACTTGGAGACACAACCCTGCTATATGTCTTAGGCTGGTGTCGAACTCATAATCTAGTGTCTCAGTCTTCTGAGTGCTGACAGGAATTATAGGAGTGTATCACCCTCCCAGGCAGCACTTTATACTTCATAATAATCTAGTATACACAAGATTCTCTTGAGTTCTGTGAAACATTCTAATAATTATCAACCTTGAAGAGAATGTCACAAGAACTCACGATTTATAACTGGCTAGACAGAAGTACAGGTGTTTGGGATGTTAACCGCCCTCACAAGTGGTTCTGTCTCGTGGGACTGATCTTAACTAACAGCATCTGACATTAACTCTCAGTACAAAGTGTCAGAATGTAATTGAATTTTTTTTTAAACTTTATTTTATGTGCATTGGGGTAAAGGTGTCAGATCCCCTGGAACTGGAATTACAGACAGTTGTGAGCTGCCATGTGGGTGCTGGGAATTGAACCCGGGTCCTCTGGAAGAGCAGCCAGTGCTCTTAACCGCTGGACCATCTCTCCAGCCCCCCCACCCCTGTAATTGAATTTTTGAGCCCATTTTGTGTCAATGGATTGGAAAGTTGATGTGAAAACAGATACATATTTAGTATTACACAGAACACCAACATAACTTTATGGATATCTGATTCTAAACTATCACTGTTCTGAGATACTTTACCATGCTGTAAATTGTAAGTAACTGACAGTCATGTGGATTAATACATATAAATTAATTCTATGAAAGTGAAGGTTAACTTCTTTTCGAACCCTTAAAAATGGTGGATTAAAGCCGGGCGTTGGTGGCACACGCCTTTAATCCCAGCACTCGGGAGGCAGAGGCAGGCGGATCTCTGTGAGTTCGAGGCCAGCCTGGGCTACCAAGTGAGCTCCAGGAAAGGTGCAAAGCTACACAGAGAAACCCTGTCTCGAAAAACCAAAAAAAAAAAAAAAAAAAAAAAATGGTGGATTAAGTTGGCCTGGTGTCCACACCTATGATCTCAGCACAAGAGTGTTGGAGACAGGAAAACATGGTGCTTCATACTTGAAATTCCTGCTCTTGGGAGGCTGAGCAGGAGGATTACAAGTTCAAGGCAAGCCTGGGCCACACAGAGATCCAGTCTCAACAAAACAAAACAAATAATAAAGATTACTGTCGCTTGTGAATTCATTCCAACAGGGTGAGAGACATTGCTCAGTAGCATAACACTAGCCTGTCAATTTTTTTTTATTTCATATAAATTTGTAGGGTTTTTTTCCTCCTCTGAACTGTTTATAATACTTTACTGGTTTCCTCACTAATAATTTATTAAATCTTAAAGTTAAAAAGTCTTCATGAAAGCAAGGTGTGGTGGCTCACACTTAAAATCCTATGCCTCAGGAGACTGAAATAGCATCACCGTCAACTGGATGCTAGCCTGCACTAGTGAGTTCAAGGCCATCATGGGCTAGAGAGCAAAACCTGTCTCAAAAAATGAATATGCAAACCAACAACAATGAAACAGACTTATTTCTACTTTTATTAACTCATTTATGAATACTTTCCATAAATTTGAGTGTGTACTCTTAACTGTAGACATCGTCTAACATGGGCACTAGGGATATAAAAAAGAAAAACAGTAGTAAGTCTTCACCTAGTCTAGTGGGACAGAATAATTATAGACGTGATCATAATGAACAGGATCAGTATTTTGGTACCTACTCTTCAGGATGCTCTTGTAGCTCAAAGGAGGAATGGGGAAGTGGCTGGAGAGTGTCTTAGTTACTGTTCTATAGCTATGAGGAAACACCATGACCAAGGCAACATATAAAAGAAGCATTTAATTGGGGGCTTGCTTACAGTTTCAGAGGGTTAGTCTACAAACATCAGAGCGTAGAGCATGAAGACAGGCAGGTAGACATGGTGTGGAGAGCTGTATCTGAGAGCTTACATATGATCTGCAAATTACAGGCAGAGAGAGAGTGAGATTGGGCCTTGCTTGGGCTTTCGAAACCTCAAAGCCGGGCTGGAGAGATGGCTCAGAGGTTAAGCGCACTGGCTGCTCTTCCAGAGGTCATGAGTTCAATTCCCAGCAACCACATGGTGGCTCACAACCATCTCTAATTAGATCTGGTTGTAATTTATAATAAATAAGTCTTATAAAAAAAATAAAGAAACCTCAAAGCCCACCCCCGGTGACACACTTCCTCCAACAAGGTCACATTTACTCCAACAAGACCACAACCCCTAATCCTTCACTAGCAGGTTCACTAACTGGGGGTAAAGCATTTAAATCTATGAGCCTATGGGGGTCATTTTCATTCAAACCACCACAGGGAGAGATCTACAGGTCATGTGTGAAGGATGGAAGAGGTAGAAGGAGGCAGAGGACATCCACATGGACATCTGAGAGAAGAGAAACATTGGTTCATCTTAGAAATCATGGCTAAAATACACAGTTCAGGGGGGCATATGGTCAAAGAGTTTTGAAGTTCTCCAGAGGCATATTAAGGATAGACAGGATGAGTAGTTTAGATATTATTCTTTTGGAGATATAGGAGCCACTGAAGTGTTTAAGGCAGAGAGATAAAGAACTGGCTTTCCATTTTCTAAAGCTCTGTGGGGTGTGTGGAGAATGGACTAGACAGAGATGACTGGCTGGTAGTGGGGAGACCTGCCATAACTGAAGTGAAAGTTAGTGGTGGCATTAGAGTCAGAAACAAGGGATAGACTTAAGGGGTGTGTGTGTGTGTGTGTGTGTGTGTGTGTGTGTGTGTGTGTGTGTGTGTGTGTGAGAGAGAGAGAGAGAGAGAGAGAGAGAGAGA
>CABHPQ010162451.1:0-30679 GCA_902168405.1 Peromyscus aztecus
CACACTGCAAAGTATCCTGAAGCCATATGGGAGATGTACTCCTTCCCAGCTGCAAAGGAAGCATTTGTAGAACCGAAAATACCCCAAATCACAATACATTCTTAGTCATAGCAGAATGGGAAGCACATGAAATATTTAAAACCTGGAGTGGAGATTTCATTTTAAAACATTTTAATTGCCAGAACAGAGCTGTTGAATCTCTTTCAGAGCTAAGAGATGAGCAGCAATTGGGAGGAAAGTGGAGAAAGAAAAAAAAAAAAAAAAAAAAAGAACAGCTATTCCACCAGAAAACCGTTGCTTACAAATGACAAAGAGAAATTGAGGGTTTTTAGCTGAATCGTGTTTTGTTTCTTGTATAAGTTTTGGTGCAGTAAAAATGTGGTACGTTTTGTACTGTATGTTCTTTCAGAAGAGCCAAACAAACCAGCCACCATGGTTTCAAGGGAGCAAGGCCTCCCCTTTCTCATGTTTCAACTACGCAGCCTCCACTTGGGCTGGGGACCGTATCATATATCATAAATCACTCTCTGATAGATATTTGGCAGGCAGTCAGAACCCCGGGCTATGCAACAACGTACAGTATGGAAAATTTTTAAGGTGGAATCCTGATTTTGTAACTTAAGGACTTAATAGCATCTCAAAACATTTTACTGCTTCCTGGTACACACGTACAGAAAGCCAGGAAAGCAGAATTCTCCATATGGTTTTCGGTTTTATAGGATATATACACAATAAGCTATACAACTGTAAACCTGGAGGCGTATTCTCCTGTTGGTGTGACTCCGGTGAAAATGGAAACAGAAATTAGTGTGTGTGATCCCAACCTGGCCCCTGAGACACTCGAATCACCAGAACTGCCTCGAAATATCCCTCCACCCACAGTTAACTGCTCCACGCCTCAGAAACCCAGGGAAGGGAGCAGATTTTACAGGAAGGTAATAACATGCTGTCAAAGGCACCATCAGGGATTTCAACAGGAATGGTTAGAAGCTGCCAGGAGTCACTGAAACCCCAGTAGGGCCCTTCCCCTGACTCCAGCCCAAATTGGGGTTCTCAGACCCCTGCATAGTCTCTCCCTTCCACCTTCTCAAATTCACATACTCTACTTCGGGCCTCTTTCAACAAATTATGCTTTAAAAAAATGCATGCTACGTTTAACCCCTAAATGATATCATCTGCACAGGCACTAGGAGCTGTTAGCATACCTCAGCTCCCAGCAAAATCACTGCAGGCCCTCTGTGCACGGAGGGGTTAACTCTGGGTATTTGGACGTGCGGGAATGTTCTCAGTGTTCCTGCGCAGAGGCTACTAAACATTAAGGAGGGAAACACGGAGTGTGCTGTGTGGTATGGCATTGTGCTCAAAAAAAAAAAAAAAAAAAAAAACCCACAATGCATGGAAAACAAGAGGAAGAAACTGAATAAAGCTTTTGAAGTTCAAAATAATTCTGTTTTTTGGTTGTTATTGTTTTGGTTGTTCACAAATTAGCCATAGTTTGAGACAGCTAAATATAAAACTTATAGTACAGTTTACTTAGAGTCCTTCTGTCCAATCTCAATCAATATGAAGAGGAAAATTAAAGCCAAATTTAGACAAAATGGTTAGTGTGTGTTTGTTAGTGGTCATCCAGGATGCTGATTCAGAAATAACTACAGGATACTCTAAGGATGCTCTGTCAGCTCCCCTCTCACCCCAAGACTCTGCTCTCCCCCACATTCTCAAGTGTGCTGATGAACCCCAAACGTTCCCCGGCCCTTCATACATCACTTGAGAACTCTAACCACTTCTAAAAGAAAATGCCTTTCTTCTTTTCTTTCTTTCTTCCTTCCTTTCTTTTCCCAAGAAGCATGTCAGGTAGCATAATCCTGGGCTGGACCTGCCTGTTTCCCTAACTCCTTTTTTTTTTTTTTTTTTTTTTTTTTTTTGGTTTTTCGAGACAGGGTTTCTCTGTGTAGCTTTGCGCCTTTCCTGGAGCTCACTTGGTAGCCCAGGCTGGCCTCGAACTCACAGAGATCCGCCTGCCTCTGCCTCCCGAGTGCTGGGATTAAAGGCGTGCGCCACCAACGCCCGGCTTTTTCCCTAACTCTTAATGAGGTTATCTCAACATGGCTGCGTAAGGGACTGTTCTCAGAAACTTTGGAACATTTCAAAACCCAGGCTACAGCCTAGGTCAATTATTTCTCATATTCTGTGTGTAGAACAGAGAGAGGCAGGAGTACCATCTCAAGCTTTGGGCAATTCTTTGTGTAGCCTTGGTAAAGGCTGCTGGTGCTGAGTCCTCTGCGCTTTCCTTCTTTAGAAGGCAGGACGTAGGGGTTCTAAAGTAACGTGCATGGCCATGTTTTTTTCCTTGGTAACTAGTCCCCAGAATCCTGTGTACCTCTAGAAACACATCTTGGGACCTGTCTATGGCTCCCAAGCCTTCTAGTCTCCATTCCGGCCTCCTCCATCACGCCCCCCACCCCACACACACATACACACACACACACACACACACACACACACACACACACACACACTGCACTTCCTACCATTTGTTTTCTGTCTCCACCCTCACCAGTGCTTTCACAGGGAAAATTCTGATCCTCAAACCTAGGAGTCCACCAGGCCGGACCTTCTCTGCTTTAGAGACCTTTCCTGTTCCTGGGCCTCGGGGAAGGTCTCCTACCTGGAACGGATTACAGTATTACTCGGTGGGAAGCGGAGACGGCATCAGCGAAGGATTCTCCTAGGCCAGCTGCCCTGACCAACCCTTCCATGATGTTCTATGACCAGCACAAAGTCTAGACGGTAAATAAGACCAAAGAGCCTGCCCCACTTCTCCCTTGGATGTCAGTCCAGACTAGAGCAGCCAGGCCTGTTGTCTCCTGGCAATGTAGCTGAAAGCAGCAGCCCTTTTAACCCTCCCTCGCCTGGAACTCACGCCACTACTTTCTCTGCAAATTGCAGACCAATCACCTGGTCATCGCCATTGCTTCGAGACCAGCAGTCATCGTCTGTTTTAAAGGTAGTGAGACTCTAAAGAGTCCCTTTCTTTTTCTACTCCGCTAGGAGCACAGAACTCCTGCTGGCCTAGAAGAGTCACAGCTTTGAGAGAATCTGGCCTGTTCGTGGGAGTGAAAACTCCAGGCTGGAGGTGAGCAGCCCACAGATTTCTCACATTCCTCTCGTTGGTTATCAGGCATCATTTTTCAACAGGTTCACATAACATGCCAGCCTGAATGTGCGAGCCCCCAAAACTGCAGCTCTACACGACCGGAATGCGGCTGAAACAACAGAACAAGTCGTGACCTAGTACCACCTTAGAGCAGACATTGTGAAGCTAATAATAACACCATCTATAATAAGCCAAACAAATTTTCACAGCTGGCCCTCCAGTGTGCTCTAATTCCATCATCATTAACAGTCCTGAGTGTGAGGTGGGGCCAGTTTCTCATTGTTTGCTAGACAAATAACTAAGTGTGGACAAGTTAAGAAATGTATCCAGGTCCGTAAGAGTTTTGAAGAGGAAAACAGAATTTAAACTCTGCTTTTGACTTTGGCCTCCTTAGACCATATCATAATTCTGAGTGCTTTTTTTCCCCCTCTATTTGAAGACAAAAGCTATGTGTTTAAAATTGTCACTTAGTGGTACTATTTCTCTTAAGCAGAGAAAAAGTTCCTTGTTTGGGTCTTGCTTCTGGAATAGAGCTTGAGCAGGTTCTGGTGCCAATGAAAAACCATCTCCAAGTAAGCGCCGCCACTCCCTCCAGACAGGAAGGAGGGAAAGGAATTACTCAGCGTGAAGAACAGACATCCTATGTCCCTGGGCTGTAACAGGGACCTTTACTGACCCTCTTGATAGCAGATCCACCCAGAGAGATGATCCACATGAAGGTTCTTGATTAAAGATGTATGTGTATATGTTTGCTGAGGCATGACCACTGAAATGAATATAGTCCTGTGTCCTAAAGCTATTTTCCCATTTATTAAGATGAACTGACCCTTGTAAAGAGCACGGGTGCTACAGATGAGTCCTAACTCCACCCCCAGAGCCCTGCTCCTTTCCGACCCTGGAAGATGGTGAGTCCTCCTTCTTCAGCCTCATCATTAAATAATTGATGACAGAATGTGTTTGGCTAATCTTTAAGATTAGTTCTTAGAATTCTTGACGGAGTCCATCTCCCAGCGATGCAGTATTTGCTTCAACACGCGGCTTTCCTTCCACACCAAACTTTTTTTTTTTTTTTTTTTTTTTTTGCAAGCACTTCCGTTTCAAGGCTACCGGGACAGAGCCTTTCTTTACCATGAAGAATTATCTGGATTTCATCTGAAAACAACAGAGAGGTGTGCTCTTGAGTGTAAAGTGTGTCCCACAGGTTCCGTGTTTGAACACTTGGTCCCCAGTCCATAGAACTGCTTTGGGAGCCTGGGGAACCTTTGGAAGGTGAAGCCCAGTTGGCAGAAGTAGGTCCCTAGGAGTGGACCCAGTGACTGCAGGGAACAGTTGTTAACAGTCTATGGATGTTGTTGTTGTTGTTTTCTTTTTCTCACAAAGATAAAAGTTTGAAAGCATAAAGTAAAATGAATGCTAGGTGATAACCTCGTGTTTCAGTGCTCCCGGTAATTTTAATGTAGCCACCATTCACACTGATGCATTTTATAATTAGCACCAAATACTAAAACAATATGCATATTAGTTTTGTCACATGCTTAAAATAGTGACAAATCTAAAACAATATAAATGTCCATTAATAAAGATACAGATAGATGGATGGATGGATGGATGGATGGATGGATGGATGGATGGATGGACGGACGGACAGACAGACAGACGGGCAAGCAGGCGGATGGATGGATGGATGGATGGATGGATAGATGGATTCCCACACATGTTTAGGCAGGTTACAGAGCACATGTTTTTCTCAAGGTGGTAGATTTGGGACAAATTGATTTCTTTCTTTTTATTTCTTTGTGTCTTTTACTTTGTCAATAATATTTATTATTTCTCTGATTAAAAGGGGAGGGATGTGACACACAATTATTTCAGTCTAATTAACTACATAACTACAACTTGTAGGTTCTGAGGCCAGTACTTTGAAATAAGGCGAACTCACTAAATGATTTATAGGCCTCCATTTTAGCGAACGGCATATCATGATCTCTCCTAAATACATATATTTTTAATCTTATTATATAAAATAAATATTTTAGCTGTTATAAGATGAAAATAATTACTAGTGACCAAATATGAGATTCAGTTACAGTTATTTTTAGTGAAAGTGTTTTTTTAAATGTTTGCAAAGTGGCCATAACTTTTACTATTTATATCAAGGGGAGGGAAAGACCATGAAGACAGTGGTCAGATCAGTTATGACGAGGCATGGAACAAAGAGAGGGTGTTTAATTGTCTTCCTGATTTTGACATGAAAGGGCCTGTTATTGAAACGTGTGTCGCTGGCTGGTCACTCCTCTGCCTCTGTTGGGTGTACTTACACTTCCTTTAGGGTAGGTGGAGGAAGAGAAGCCCATTTGAGACAGAGATAACGATGATCTCTGGCTTCACGGGAAAAAGGGGACTGTGGTCTTAGTGGCTAATAATGGCCTGAGAAACAATTTAACTTCCAAAATTTTCCTATAGGGGGATTCAACTACCCACCCTCCTAGAAGAGGGAACAAAATGGCTGACCATAAAAGGGCTGATTCCATGCCTTCCTGGGATGAAATGGATAGGTAAGAAAGCAGAAGAAACCAAAGGTACGGCCTCTAAGAAAAGAAGAGAAAAGGCGACTATCCTTCAGATGGAATCTTGACTCCACCACATAAGGGTTATCTAAAAATATTACTACACAATGTTAGACACACACTTATGCCCTCCTACAAATTATTACTAGCCTCTAACAAGCATGGGAAGGGGGAGAAAACATTTGCAAGCAATCTGACTCTGCTGTGAAGTCACGGCAGGCAAGGCAGAATTTGGGGCAAGCTCTAGACTGAGGTTCTTGTATGTACATGATGAAGCACACATGGCATGCCATGTGACAATGTATGCATCTTTATGTTGGTTAATAAAATTCCCAAAGAAATAAAATTTTCTGCAAATTTAAAGCATGTGTTTGACAGTCTGTCATTTGTAACATTTCAATTTTCAATCGAGTCTATTTTTTTAAATGCATGTTTAGCCATTACTAGCCAAATTAGGAAAGTAAAATTTATATTTTTAAAATAGGAATTAAATTTAAAATGAAAACAATTTTCAAATGAAAACAAACTTCATAATTAAACCAAATTAAAACAGTTTTCATTACAGTTTTCAGGAGGCAGGAAGGAAGATCTACCTTCTATAAAGCAGCAGTGTTGGGACACTGAAAGACAAGGATGAGCAGGACACTAAGGAATGAAGACAGGAAGACCTACTGCCACTCTTATTCCAAAGGGGACACTTGCGGTATATTCTTCTGAATGACACGTGGTTGGTAAGAAGATGCTAAAATCACAGGCTACTGTTTGCAGGGGATATACTGGCGAATAAAGCAAAGGAAACTAGCCAAAATCCAAAACTCTTTGAAAATCGATGCCAAGCCAGATGGAAGACAGCCTATGAGGTCTCATCCTTACACAAAAATCTACAGGCAAGTGAGTAAAGCTGGGAGGGAAAGAGGGGATCTCTTCCCGCACCCCATGGAAGAGCACACCAATTGGTTGTCCAGTGTCAAAAGGTTGGCCCTGAGTACATGCAAACCAGTAACATTATATGGACTCAACAGGTTCTTATTTAGGAATGTGTGTGTATATAAATACATAGACGCATGCAATGCCAATTAGTGAAAAACAGAGGCCATGAATGTGAAGGAGAACAGGGAGGGGTATGTGAGAGGGTTTGGAGGGAGCACAGGAAAAGGGAGAGATGTTTTCATTAAATTGTAACGTCAGAAATAAACAAAACAAAACAAAAAACAACAAAAACACACATAAGAAATGTATGCTTAGCCATCAAAAAACGTAATCATCATTACTATAGTAACAAAATCTATCCCTGCTATGATATTTAGGCTAGGCAATGTGATCTTGTGGTCTCTGTACATTTCACAGAAGAGTCCATTCCTTTACTGAATAGATGTCCACAGAGCACAGAGAGGCGGACAATGTCTCAACTCAATCCAACAAGCTAGGTTAACAAAATTTACATTTTGTAAGGGATGAAGAAGAGCACTTCCCACCTCACCTACTGAAGTGTACTTTGGAACATCTAAATTCTACTTTAGAATCGAGGACATTTATCTGTTCACCTATGATAATTAAGTGATGGACATTTGCATTTTTAGAAATCTCAAAAAAAATTCTCTCATGATTATACAAAATCTAAATATCTGCCATTGGATGCTACCTCTTAAAGGCTCTCCCATCTCTCCACAGCCATATTGGGGACCATGCTTCCAGAAAGTGAACATTTGGGGGAACATATTTAAATACTATCAACTCACAATGCCATTTGTTCTGGAAAAAGTTTAGTTTTTAGTATTTTTGTTCTCTTCTTTATGACTCCTTTAAAATATTTTCCAAAATGCTTTTCTGAGAGCATTTATGGAGCCAAGACCCTTAGTATCTTTCAAAGTCATCTGGGATTGAAGCTTAGTGGTACAATGTTTGGCTAGCATGTGCAAGGCCCATGGTTCAATCCCTACACCACATTGCACACACACACACACACACACACACACACACACACACACACACACACACACACGCATGCAGGAGGAGGCAGGTAGTAAGATCTAGGAGTCACCTCTCCTGCCCTGCTGAGCCATACTCTTAACTCTGTACCACACACCTGCCCTACAGTTTCAGTTCCTCTATTTGAAGCGTTGTGAAAACAGTATGCGATTTGAGAGGAGTGAGCTAGGAATTTCAAGTGTCCTGCTGCTTCCTCTCAACTGTGTTGAAAAAACTGACAAATTAGGACAGGCTTAGCCCCATCACACAGCAGAGGCCCTGGTTAAAGGGGGCCTAATGCTGAAAACAGTTTGGGGAAAATCAATTGCAACGTGTTTATGGTTTAGCTGAAGGCAGGAGCCTTGCCAGTGAAATGAATCTCCCATGTTCCCTCAGGAAGTGTCATAGATGGCTGCAAACTGCTGTCTTCCCCTCCTTCCCACTTCTGTCTCACAGATTAGAAGATGCCACCAAACATAAGAAATTCCAGAAGGAAGTGATGAGAACATGTCTTCTTGAAATTTCTTCTGGAAGAAAATAAAAACTAGGATTGAAAGAAAATAGCAGAATTGATGTGCTGGAATTGCTGTTTTGTATTTAAAGACTTACTTCAAGTTTCTCTCTTTCTTTCTTTCTCTCCCTCTCTCTCTCTCCTTCCATCTCCCTCCCTCTCTCTCCCTCTTCCCCTTCTCTATCTCTCCCTCCCTCCATCTCCCTCCCTCTCTCCCTCTCTCTCTCCCCCTCTCCCCCTTCTCTATATCTCTCCCTCCATCCCTCTCTCCCTCCATCCCTCCCCCCCTGGCTTCTCTGTGTGTCTGTGTGTGTATCTGTTTGTGCACCACATGCCTGTCTGGTGCTCGGGAAGACTGGGAGATAGCTAGCCCCCCTGGAAGTGGAGCTGGAGCTACAGGCACTTGTGAGCTGCCATGTGGGTGCTGGGAACTGAACCCAGGTCTCTGCAAAAGCAGCAGAGTTCTTAACCAATGAGCCATCTCTGTAGTCCAAAACTGCTGTTTCCAAAACAGAACCACAACTCTTGTTCCAGAAGAGGAGTCTTGTCCATTCATGTGGATCTGACTTGGTCATCTAACTCTTCCTTTTCTCATCTGCTCTTTCTTTCTAGCCTTCTTTTTTGGGGGGATGGGGGTGAGTTAAATCTTGCATTATTGCTTCCCTTCTTCTTCTTCTTCTTCTTCTTCTTCTTCTTCTTCTTCTTCTTCTTCTTCTTCTTCTTCTTCTTCTTCTTCTTTTTGTTTTTTTGAGACAAGATTTCTCTGTGTTGTGGTGGTGCCTGTCCTGGATCTTGCTCTGTAGACCAGGCTGGCCTCGAACTCACAGATATCTACCTGGCTCTGCCTCCCAAGTGCTGGGATTAAAGGCATGTACCACTGCCACCCCGGCCTTCCCTTCTGTTTTTAATGCATTCTTTTGCTCTAAATGTTTCTCCTATAAACTACACCATGTGTCCTAAGTAGTGTATTTTAATGCTGTTTTTATTTTTATCTATTTTTGCCTGTCTATTGATTGAGGCCAACAAAAGGATACAATGGGAAATCCAGTGAATGTTGTATCCTCCGGAATATCTTTGTCAGTTTCCAACAGATATGTATATATTCCTAAATTTAATTTTTTATAGACTTATTTTTTGTGTGTATGTGTGTCTGCATATGCCCAGGTGCACACAGATGCCTTAAGAGGGTATCCAAACTGAGGCAGCTAGTATTACAGTGTAGATTCTGGTAAACAAACCCCGGTCCTCTGTAAGAGGAGCAAATACTCTTAACCACTGAGCCATCACTCCAGCATCAAATTGCAATCAAATAAAAAAAAATTAAAAATGTTAAATGTCTTTAAAAAACTACCAAAGAAGCATCATCTTTGAGAATTCTGGTAGTTTGGGTCAAAACACATTTTTTTATAATATTATAAGAACAATTTGTCTTGAGCAATTCATCTAAGTGACATTAAAGGCACTCTTCAAGCAAGATTTTTGTTGCCTTAGAAATACCTGAAATTTTGCCATGGGCCTACTCAGGTCATAGAGCCTTTAAAATATTTTTTAAGGAAAAAACACTGTGTGAAATCTACAGATTTCATAGATTGGTTGTTCGCTAGCATGCCAATTCAACTGAAGTAATTTACTTATCCCATTACAGAAAAGTTACATATTCTGCCTCATCTCTTGAATATTAATTTGACACACAGAATTACTGCTTACTTATTATTGACACTAGGTAAACCTCTTCTGTCTGACTCATTTAGAAAGGACTACTTTACAAATGAGCCCCCTGCCCACAGAGACTAGAGTCTGGCCAAACTTCTGATAGCTTCTAAGTACAATATGCGTTCCATGAAAACCAATGCTAGTACTCTGCCCTATGGAGAATGCATAGCCTGGGAGCTATAGAGACTATAAAATAGAAAGATGAGGAGGCATAATCTCAGCATGCAAGGCTATAATTCATTTCAACTAACTGACCAGTCACCAACTGATTCTAACATTGGAAGTTCTAAAACGTAGTTTAAAAATGAAAATTTCTATGATTGCATTGCAACTTATTAAAGTAATATGAAAATCAAACACAAGAAAGATACAAACTAAAGGCACATTTTCTTACTCTATTTTTGAAATATAAACTGCTCCCAAACCAAAAGTCATTGATTTTACTCATTAAACCATAATAACAGCATAGCTGTTTAGAAGTTTATTCAAGATAGTGAATATAGAAGAGCTATAAGACAGTGGATAGATGGTTGTAGCTTCTCGTCTTGCAATTATAAATAACCTGCTTTAAAGTTGATGCTCATTAACTAATTTTGCCAGGATTTTCTTAACTATTTATTTATGAATATTGCATGGCAGAAATAACAGCACAAGGCAATTACCATGACAACCATTTTGAACATCCAGGATGCCCACATCTTAGACTTTATTAAAGAGGGGCTTTGGTAGTTCATAAATTAGTGATAATCTAGAATGGTCCTGCTGATAGATAGTCCCAGGCTAGATGAGTATGCAAATGAGGTGTAGAATTCGACCAATCAGCAGAGAGTTGTCAGACTTGGAAGGGAATGGGTAGTCGCAAGTCCAGGAAAAGTGTTCCCAACCTGGTCTGTGGCTCCGGCTAAGTAGCAGCTGAAACAAAAAGGGAGAAAGACACTCCAAAAGCCCTGAGAGCAATCAGCTAGAAAAGTGCAGTAGGACAGCTCCAGGCAGAGATCAAGGCAGCACTTATGCATGCAAAGGCAAGCAGAACATCCAGGCAACCGGGAAGGGTTTCAATCCAGGCAGGAACTATCAGGGGAGCATTTCCCATGGTAGAGGATGTTGACCTATGCTTCCTTATCACACCATTGACAGAAAGAGAAAGGGAGCCGGAGCCACAGACCAGGTTGGGAACTCTTTTCCTGGACTTGCGACTACCCATTCCCTTCCAAGTCTGACAACTCTCTGCTGATTGGTCGAATTCTACACCTCATTTGCATACTCATATAGCCAATCAGGGCCTACTTCGCTTTATATAACAGGCTGCACATGGAAGTTTTGTTAGTCTGACTCCTAGCCAGACTCCCAGGCAGTTTTCAGATGTGTGAGATTAAGAGCCTCACCAGAGATAGATCCTACCATGACTCCAAAACCAGCTGCGTCAGTACAAAATGGAGGACCTGATCCAGACTTCAAGACACGAAGGAGGCTGCCTGGCATCTCCTCCATGGATCTGCAGATTTGCTCTACAAAGGTCTGCCCTCAGCAGGACCTGAGACACGTTTCAGCTCACCACCTTAGGCATCCTGAAGGCACTTGAGAACTTAAATCTGTAACACTACTAACTCCTCTCACTTGGTTTCTATTTCCCCAGGTAAGTTTCCCTTTTCCTGCTTTATTTGTTCCCAGGTGGCAAATGAAAATTCCCCTTGTTCTTCCCTTTGCTGTCTGCCCACTCCATTCTTGCAGAGAGGGCAAAACAGGAACCCAATAGGGAATCAGCCTCCTCACTCATAGACTTAAACCTTACCACATAGTTCCTATGACATCAAGCTTAGGAGGCTTGGTCATGCGTCTCAAACTAGCACACATCTAGCAAATATTGGGTGGCCCTTGTCACCCAGAAAGTGAAATGGCAAGCTAAGACCAACTTGGAAAGTAGAATCTGGAAAGAACAGGTTACCTCTGTCTAACCAAGGGTCTTAACTTACCTCCCACCTTGACATCTACCCCTGGAAGCAAACGCAAATGAGAAAGGGCAGTGTCAGGAGCAAGCCAAAATCCGCACGCTGAGAAGACAAAGAACAACTGTGACTGAAAGGTAGGAAGGTCAGAACTTTGAAGAGCACGTTTGAGAGAAGTCATATCAGTCAAGAGAGGGCAGGTTATTCTGTGATAACAAACTGCCCACAACATCTCGGTGCTTTGGAAAACGTATTCATTTCTGAGTCGTAGAGAGCATGCAATAGATCCTGGGATGTTCTTGGGACCACTTACAACTTGTGTTGGCTCCACATTCCATCTGGCGTCAGCCTTTTATCTCCAGATGGACACATGCTCCCATAGTCACAGTAGCAAAAGACAGGAAAATTGAAACCCCCCTCCCACCCCGATGACGATTCAGTGTGCGGGCACGTACATGGCACTAGGCTGCTCTTCTCACTTCGCCTTGACTTGATTTGAATTGATCACAGTGCCCCTCGAGGCTGTGGGGGTGCGTAGGGACATATTTCTCATCCTCCCCTTACTGCTTGGTGCCATTATACAGTCATCTTCTGCACCAAACAATGGCTCTGTACCTAAAGTGTAAGCTTTCGGGAACTGCAGAGATGAAGCTAAACCTGGCTAGAACCACCAGACAAGCATACACTGAAGCACAGATATGGAGAACAAGCTTCATGGGGAGTTACAAGTTGTCATCCGACTGACAGGAAGCCCTGGAAAGCATTAGTAAAGATCTGTTGAACATCTTACTCATTGTGGGGTTCTTTATTTGTTCAATAAATTCTAGCTAAGGAACATTGCAGGGTACAGTTTCTGTCATTTTCTAAATATCTCCTTTACTGGCTTCATAAAGCCCACATTTAAAAGGCTGTCTGGATGCTGGCATAAATAGATAGCTGGACTGAGAGTACGATCAAGATGTTAGTACCAGAAACAGCAATGCAAACGCACAGCAGCCCTCAAAGGATGGTACCTATTTTGTGTCATCAAACTAGCCTTAAAATCCCAATACGAACTCAACTCTGATGGGAATGTGCCAGAAGATATTTGAAAGCACTGGCCAAAGAAATCTTTGTCTAGTAAGTTTCTTTCCCCTTGGACTTACACAGAAATAGGTGGCCATGTCATTTGCTTCCTGGATGTCCTGGAGCTTTTCCTTCTTAAAGTTCCCTCCAGAGGCAGTAATCCATCATGGGCTTAAGGCAGGTCCACACCTTTGATCTTCCTATGCTCTGTGAATGAGCAAAGGGCAGATCGATGGATTCATGGTTGGAAGCAGTGGAGACAGACGATGCTCAGCTAACGTCAGCCCTCACCTAGACAT
Organism: Peromyscus aztecus; assembly: GCA_902168405.1. Taxonomy (NCBI): domain Eukaryota; kingdom Metazoa; phylum Chordata; class Mammalia; order Rodentia; family Cricetidae; genus Peromyscus; species Peromyscus aztecus. The sequence goes on from CABHPQ010162451.1 coordinate 13,227, forward strand.
TTTCATGTGTGGCCATTTTAAGAATGAATAATGCCTGGTCATGTTCTCTTACTGCTCTTTGGGGGGGGGTAATCAAAGAAATTTCCCCCAAACAAAATAAATTTGGACTCAAAACACTGATTATCAAGTTTTCTTCAGTGTAGGAAAGAGGCCTTCCCAAGATTAAACTTCTCAGGAACATACAAGTGGTTTTCAGGGTGTGTGTGTGTATGTATGTGTGTGTGTGTATATACATATGTGTATAAATACGTGCATGTATGAATTGAGTGTATGGTACAAATTTAATGGGAACACACAAAATCAGATTCAACTAATGAAATCAAAGATGATTTTTGAGTGTCATAGACGCATGATTTAGGGGAAAGATTTTAAAATGGAAAATTGAGCACAACATATTATTTTAATGACCACTAGCTTTAATGCCCCCAATTTTAAACTTCTCTCCCAATCTAGAATAAAGTATTTATGCAAATATGTATAGTTCATATTTAACTTTGATATCTCTAAGGAAAAATACAATATTAATATTGTTTTGGAGGAGAGCATTAAAAGATTTTTTTTTAGAGAAGTCTCCAGGTAGCTGGTAGGTTTCATTCAGGATCTAAATATTAACATGTCAGCACAGTAATTCAGAGGTTAGTTTTCCCTGTGCGTTAGTTGTGTATCTCTGTGACCAAATTCCGAACAGAACCAACTTAACGGGAGGAAAGGTGTATTTGAGCTCTGGTTCTAGGATTTGTATCCATCGTGGCATGAAAAAGGAGGCAAGTGTATGGCTTAAACATCACTGCTAATCAGAAAGCAGATACAGCAGGCCAGAACCTGAGGCTGGTAAAACTTCAAAAGCCCATCCCCACTGCCCTGTTCCAGCAAGCCAGACCCACTTCCTAAGGGCTCCACAGCGTTCAAACTGGAACCACAAAGGTAGGCCCCAAATCATGATCCTGTGGGCCCCATTCTGGATTCAAACTATAGTATTTTGTTTGCATCCTCAAACTCCCATCTGCCTTCCAGAGATGGCAATTAAGGAATTGAAGGGGAAAGCAGCAGGCACCGAGTCTTCCTTAACTAAGCGTTTGTTTGAGGAGGCTAGCCAGTATGACCAGAGTTGGGTTAAGATCTGACTTCTAATGTTCCTGTCCTCAAACAGAGGCCTAGAGTATGATTTAATGTCTCCATGCCCTAAATAGTGTTCTGGATAAAGGGATTTGGAGTGTGTGTTAACGTTTTTTCCAAATATACATAGGAAACAAAAATCAAAGGAACTTCAGACCACTGGATTAAGTTCTTCTTCATTGTAAATGTGTTAACTTGGCCTTCCATAACAAAATACTTCAGGCTGGGTGGCTTAAACCACAGGAATGTATTTCTGTCTTTCTGCAGACTACAAGGCTGAGGTTAAGAGGCCAGCAGGATCATGTCTACTGACCACTCTCTTCTTGAATAACGCATAGTCACCTTTCTGCTATGTCCTCAAATGACAGAAAGTGAGCTCTGATCTCTCTCCTTCTTACAAGGACATTGATCCCATTCAGGGGGCTTCTCCCTCGTGATTTCATCTAAACCCGACTACTTCCCAAAAGACCTCATGCCAGATCTCATCACACAGTGATACAGGGTTTCAAAATATGAGTGGAGAGGGGATCTGTATATAAACATCCACTTCCTCACACCAAAAGATCTTAACTAATGATGTATTTCCCAGGAGTAAATGGAAAAGCTGCTTGATGCTTACCTATCATCAGAGTGGTTCTCCAAGATCACATTCATAAAATTTCACATTGACACTTTTTTTTGTTCACCTTTGCAATCAGTTTATGTATGTGATCTCATATATATAAATACATATATACTTGATTGTTGATCACATATCACATAATCACATATGATCACATAATCCAAGTGAAATGTCCTGGTGTCAGACAGTGGCAAGAGTCAGGCAAGAACACATGTGTAGAATATTGTGACTGTTCCTATACAGTTTCTAATTCTCACAATTAGATTAATAAATTCTCAGTGCTGGGCATTTTACCCACATACAGATAGTTCTCTATATAAACAAATAGGAAGAAAACACCTTGCTAGCATGCAGCTGAGTCTAGAGCAGTCAGCTCTGTTTCTGTCATCGGCTGCCTCTTTTTTCTTCTTGATTAAGTGGCATTGCCCTTTAAATGACCTTGATGTTTCTGGAGTCTCAGGCTGGGCTCATCCTTTCTTGAAACTGAGGCTGCCAACCAACTGCAGGGTTCTCAGTCTTTGCAGCCCAACTTCTGAGACTGCCCCTCCCAACTTCTGTTTGCTGATTTGTAAGCCCACGTGACACAGGATTCTTTAGAGAAATTTCTTCTTCTGGGGTGAAAAGTGTCTATTAACTCTCTCTGCAAGGTCCCAGGCAGGCTCCTGGAAAATGGCATTCTATAAAGTTCCTTGAAGATTGGTGCAGAAAGAAAAAAAAAAAAAACAGGAAAGAAAAAGACTACAAGTATGATCAGGAAGACACCCCCATTATTCAGGATTCCTTTCCCAGGGCTGTTTCCTGCCTGGCTCCCTCCATCAGATATCCCCCTCCAGCTTGCCGGAATCAACCTTCCGCTCATTGCCTAGCCTGAAGATTTCCTTTTTAACTCTTTCATGCCAATGGTCGTATTAGCTCTAAATTAGGTGCAATAGGCTAAAACCAGTGCAAGCTAGCCTGTCGGCAAAAGAGGACCATAAATGCTCATTACAAATGGCTTCTTTATGAAGAAAAAAAATATTATGTCCAAGACGTCACAGCATAAGCTGCCCTTATTTGGGAGGTGATCATTTCCAGGGCATATTCAATTATGTTGCATGCAAAGGAAAAGATTCCTAAGACATAATAGATCACTGGATAGGTGACATCTTTGTAAATCGTTTACACGTGGATTTAAATTTGAATCATAACAGTAGCCTCATTAGTATGAAGGGTTAGTTAATGTAATGAGTCTTAATCACCACATTTCTAAACTTGAAGAGCAATTCCTCCTGTCCAGGCCCCGCAGGGAGATCAGGGATATATACATAGATATCACTTAGTAAAGACTCTCACAATTAGTAGATCCCTGATAACTGGTAACTAAAGCCAGGGCATTTGTGGCACCCACCTGTAATCCTAGCAGTTTGAAAGTGAAGGCAAGAAGACAGTTCGAAGCAAGACTGGGCAATGTGCAGAGATCTTGTCTCAGAAACACAGAGGGAAGGAAAGATGAATGATAGCTATTTTATTTATTTATTTATTTATTCATTCATTCATTCATTCATTCAGTTACTGTGTTGAAGTGTGTGTGCAAACATACGTAACGTGAAGTGTGTATAAAGGTTATAGGACAGCTTTGGGTGTCACCCCATGCCTTCCCTTGTGAGAGTTTTCATCTCTCTAATTCACATGTGACATTTCTCAGTCCAGGTAGAGTTGTTTGAAATTTGACTGAGGAGCAGTTACTTAAGTAATACCCTCCAACCAACCTCTACCCAAACAGGAATCTTCCAACAAGCTACAGAAACGGGAACTCCTTTAACCTTGAACTTCTCGAAGACTCATCCTTCCCATCCAGTCAAGCCCCTTGCACAGACCCATGTGCAAATACCTAAAAGAGAGCAGTACTTGACCTTCAGACTCCTGGGCAGCTAGCTTGCAGGGAACACAAAGACTCTCCAATCAGCTCCCAGCACCCCTCTCCCCCAGGCAGAGTGTAAAAGCAGAAGATGAGGAAAGGACTCTCCTGCAAGGCTTCCTGTTTGATATATAGCCTTGACCTGTGCCTAGCTGTTCGAATCGTGAAAATAAGAATCTTTTATGGTTACCGGGAAAATTCATAGTTTATCATATTTTGTCGGCTGCAGAGGAAGAAAAGACTTGGCCAGGTTCCTGAGGGAAAGATAGCCTGTCATATTTGCTAAGATTTATTTATGAAAAAGTATTCATGATGATACGATGGTGCAACATGCCCCGATCCTGCTCAGCACTCCATTGGTACTGCACGAGCATGAAGGGTGCCCAGAACCATCCAGAGCTGAAAGTGAAGGAGGGACCGAATTGGGGGGTGTAAGGGAGGAGGGAAGGTGCTTGGCTACCATCATTTAAACCTCTTGATTATTTAAACTTCTGCAGAATAATGATTGCATATTTGAAGGTAATACATCTGTTCCTCTCCCTCCCCACCCCCATGTGGTTTTCTAATCCCGAGGTAATTACGTTTTGACAAAAATTTATTGGGACATCTGTTTTTTGCCTCAGATCTGCAGGTCACTGTGTGACTCTAGCAGAAGCCCAGCAGAGAGCTGCTGTGGAGAAACTGAACACAGTGGCTAGCCAGGCCCAGGCCATGGTACCTGGACAGCGGGTTAGGGGTGCAGACAGAAAGAGAAGCCCCCAGTTTCACGTACCACCTTGCTGGGTTCTTGGCAGGGGCTCAGTGTGAGATTCTGGTCCAAGAGAATGGAAGGATGGGTGGTATGGCAGGGAGGGGATGGGCGAGGGCTGGCTGGTAGCAGGCTGGCAGTGTGCGTCAGGATTCATGCATTGCCTAGGTTGGCATCTGATATAAAAATAATTCATGGAGGGAAGGGAATGGGGGTGCAATACACAGGCCATATGTTTGAAACCCCTGCCCATAACGGCTGGCTGTGGTTACCAGCGTCTGGTGCCACTAACTAGATTAAATTATGGTACCCTACGGAGGCACAGAATCAGAAAGATCTCAACTTCCAGTATTTGATAAAGTGTGGAACAATAGAAGAACTTTTTACACAAAGCTTCTTTTTTAATTTTATAAAAACAACTCCATTTGTATCTTTACTTTTTGCCAAACTTGCTGAATTCTGGTCTGGGGTTTTGGCTGTTTGTTTTTGAAACAATCTTGGCTGCTGGAGGAAACACTTGTATCAAAATCCCACAGGGATCACCTTCTCTATGTTTTTCCACCTTTGAGTTCTCATAAGGAAGTTTATTTTTTGAGTTGTCTAACCCAGTATCTTGACAAAATGTGTGGAAACAGGTCTGACGGACTTGCTTTTGTGCCAAATCAAACTGGAACATTCTGAGGTGATTCTGCTACTGAGAATCTATTGGGAATTCCAGTACCTGAGCAAGAAGAAGATCTCATAGCCCTGCCCCTGACTTCATTTACATGGGATAAAAGGCAAATCATACCTAACACATTGTACAGTTCAGTGCACACCAAGCCTCGGCTAGTTTCTTCCTTCTGAGAGTACCAAAGAAGTAGCAAGAGTACATGGATGGATTCAACAAACGCAGGGTAACAAACGCACGTGGGTGCCTGTGACGGTCTGCCTCCCGCTGCCAAATTCAGAAAAAGGAGATGCTGTAGGGATGACTTAGTGTGTCTGCCACAGATGGATAGAGGTAGACTATTTCCTGATGTCTCAAAGCAAACTGCCAGCTTTCAAATGGAAACACAGAGAGTAAGGTAAGGGCCGGAAGGTCAATAGGGATGTTCCAGGTCCAAGGCTGGGTGTGGTGCTCCAAGCTCGGGGCCTCTATTCTAGATTTCAAGCTTTTGACTACTGAGCATTCACACGGCCATCTAGTGGACTCTGCAGAAACCAGAGTCCTGTGAGATAAAAGGCTATAACAAATAGGTTTGGATGTGCTTGATTTAAAAAGGGGGAAGGTCTTGCTGAGGATTGGAGTCCATTTTATTTAAATTAGAGCATTTTTATTTCAATGAGCAGTGTGGGTGTGTCTTAGCATGGATTGCCACAAGACATTGGAACCAATGGCAAGGTCACAGTATGGCTGGGTGCTGGTGAGGGCTGGCCTCTAACCATGTCCTCACAGAGCCCAGAGAGGAAACTGCTCTCTCTTCCTCTCTTTATAATCACTCTAAACTTACCTTGTGGATCTAATCATTGGGATTTCATCTAAATTTTTTCACTTTCCAAAATGTCCCCACTTCCTAACACTAGCACACTGGAGCCCAGACTTCATCATGTGTATCTTGTAAAGACACACCTTCAGTCCATAGCTTCGCTGCCCAAATGTTTTGATGGCTGAACTATGGGAGAGAAATGTTAAATTGAACTGCTGGGGACTCTTAAGGGCAATACAGTATGAACTTCCCAATGGTGTCATGGCACAGGCCACAGAGGAGGATTTGAATATCTTATCAGTGAGTTTCGTCAGTCTGTTCTCACTCTCATTTTTATGTGACATACTAAACATGCTGGGAAATTTGCAGAGGATCAACGCAGGCTGTGAAAAGCAAGCTCAGATGTGGTTGAGAGGAAGGCAATCGACAAAGTTGCAGAGCACTACACTTCAGAGCAAGGGTACCACAGCTATTCCCTTCAGAATTTGTGCGTGCGTGTGTGTGTGTGTGTGTGTGTGTGTGTGTGTGTGTGTGTGTGTGTGAGTATCTGTGTCTATGTAGGGCAGAAGTCGATGCTGAGTGTCTTCTTTAACCCTGCTTCACCTGAAACTCAGTGATTGGCTAGGCCAGCTGGCCAATGGTCCCCAGAGTCCACTTGTCTCTGCCCCCTAAACTCTGGGATTTCATATGGCAAGGGCTGTGCCAGGCTTTTATGTGAATGCTGGGGATCCAAACTCGGGTCCCCATGCTTGTAGGGCAAGCTCTTTATCCACTGAGCCATCTCCCTAGCTGGTTTATTTCATTTCCCATTCCACAAGAGGAACAGATGTACTCCTCAGTTTACCCAAAAGCCTCCTTTGCCCGACTCTTGACTTGCCTGTCCCTTAAAATACAGAATGGTACCAAGCACCATGGTAGATATTTAACAAAGGTTTGCCTGGCTCTGATGGAACATAATCAGGAATTTAAATGGCCAGACAGCCCCAGTGGAGAGTGTTAGGAATGTTGCTCATTGTCATTTTGAAGACTCTGTGGGCACCCTTCTACCTGACTGACTGGGACATTCTCTTACTCTTCTGTACCTCCCTGGCCTCATCTTTAGGTGATAGGGTCGGACTGGGTGATCTTGGGTCATGATACTACAGAAACCTCTGATGACCAGAATGCATAACCATTTCTATCCCAGTAGGCAATGGGGCAGCCAGTCTTGCCTGTTGGCTGTTGTTCTTCCTCAGGGACCTGCCACAGCAATCCAGGGGATCTTGGTGCACAAGCCCCCACATTGACATTTAGGCAAATTACAGAAGAAGCTCCCTTATACAGAGGAAAATAATTTGATCCTTTCTATGGTTATTTTCCTGTTACTGATATATTTACAAGAACAATTTCAATTTTCTCCTCTTGGACGTCATGGGGCATCTTTGAACAAATACAAGATGCAGCTCCTGAACCAGCCAGGCTGCTCCGAAGCGCTTGCTCGGATGTGCTCGTTAGAGTCTGGGTTTGTGTGTGTCTGCACTCTCTGTCACGTGAGTTCAGACATACAAAGGAAGGCAGCTGGATGGATGGCCTGCAGAGGCTAAGCCAAGGGCCTTCTGCCAAACTCTGCTCCTTTAATTCACCTCAACGCTGACCTTGAAAAATTGCCCTTTATGGGATGTGATGAGGTGTGAATTCAATCTCCATCCTCACTCGGGTCTTGTCATTTTCTGTGCCATGATTGCCAGTTGTGCCAACTGGACTGGTGAGATTGACAAGGTTCTCTGGGGAAAGCTGTCATCAAAAGGCCCTTATAAAATCATTGGAGGCATGGACTTTCTCTGGACAATGTTTGGGTTTTTTTTTTTTTTGGTTTGGGTTTATTTGTTTCTGTTTTGTTTTTGGTGTTTTTTTGTTTTGTTTTGGTTGTAATGAAACTGATGAATACTGGTACTGGTATGGGTGCATCACCAATACAGCTCAATTCCGGAGCCTTTGATTGATGGATATAAAAGGTGCTGGTCTGGAGGCTTTTTCTGTTGTTTCCTTTTCTTCTTACGTGCGGAGGCTCATGACTTAAACTTACTGCAAAGTTACTCTGTGTGCTCCAAAAAAGGAGGGGGCCGAGAAGGAGGGAACGGGCATTCTGCAGTTTTCCTGGTGCTCAAAGAATCAAATGCAGCCAATTTAACTTCATCAAATCTCTGACATCCAGGGCTGATACAGAAGATGGAAAATATGCTAGGCCAGAGAAGAGCCAAAATCCTACAGTCTCTATCAGGATTAAAGCCAGATGTTGCACTGACTGTACACATTTGATAAAAACCCACAATGATAAAGGCTTTCTTCTTCTCCCCAGCATCTGTGGATGCTGGGTTCCATTCATTAGCTCATGGCCCATGTATCTGTCCTCCAGGCCAACTGGGTAGCATTTAATTCAGTACCGGGGTTTCTGTCCGAGGCAATTGCACTGTCTTTGTGTGTGAGCTTCTATATGTTGCTGTGGCTTGAACAGATCTGTTTACACTGTACTTGCTATGGCAACATTTATCTGATACGGACAAAAGGCATTTTAATTCCTGAATTAATAACACTTGACTCAAGCCTATGATTCACCAAAAGGTATTCAAAGTGTTTAAGTGAAAGCAATGTTTCCTCTGAAGCCAATTAATAAAGGAACAGGCCCTGGCTGCAGTCGTCCAAATGCTCTCATGGAAGGATTGCCCTGTTCCTTGAGCCATGAGGCTTTCCCTGCAACGAGTGGCTGGAGACGGAAAGAAAGCAATGTGTATCCTGTGGGCATGGGCTTCCAGTCACAGCCCAGGTAATTCCATGTTGTAAGTGGGATGTGTAGGGGTGGCTCCTGTTCAGTCTAACAAGTTTGACCCCAGCTGTGAAGTGTGAGAGGGCCCTGAACACAGAGATAAATGACTGAGCTTGTCCTCCAGCCCTTCCTCTTCAGCCCCTCGAGGGCTCAGGGCTGGCACTCACCCAGGCCTCCTTCTACCTGTCCCTGAGCTGGCACCTCACCAGGACTGGTGACTAGATTTGACTCTGGGATCTTTTCTGGAAAGCAGATGTAGCCCCAGGGGCCCAGGTAAATGGTTTCCTCTCCTTCCCCCTACAGATTCCAAACAGAGTTTCCCTTTCTTTCTTCCATTGAAAAATTGCCAAAATCCACTCCATACTGTACAACTAACCTCCAAACAGGCAATGGAGAATGATGTTAATTTAAACTTCTGCCTTATTAAGTAACAAAACCCAGAAATAATGTGATCAAAGCCAAAAGACACAAACTTCTGCCGTCTTTCTTGAGATAAAAGAAGTAAAACACCCATTAAATGAAGGAGGCTTGGACACTTAATAAAAATAGCTAATTGAGTGTTGGAGTAATTTAGCATTTTGCCTCCCCGAGTGAGGGGCACAGTACTCAAGGTTAGCCTGCATCCCCTTTCCTCTTGGTCCCTCCTGCTGTGGTTTAGGCCATCACATCCTTGTTTTGTTTATTCCTTTCCTTGTGTGCCAGGGACTGCTGCTCCCTGGGAGTGGAGAAAGGATGATTGACCAGGTCCAGGCACTACGAGCCAATACCAGTGATGGAGGCTAGAACAAGGGCAAATGAAGTTCTTAGACAAAACAGTTAGCAGAAGAGTGGACAGCAACACAAGGAGATGGAGTGCTTCCTGGCTGTCCTTCTCAGCATAATCCTGAAATGCCCATTGGAATGGATTCCTTCTCCTTTTGTGGGTGCCATTATGTTCTTTTTTTTTAAGTAATGTTAAGTCTTAGTTCAGCATACCCCCTTTCCTTTCTTGTTCTTTTTGACTTTGAATCTGCAAATACTTTTTAAAAAAACACCTTTCAAATACCAGCATACCAAAACAAAAAATGCACAGTGCTCATCCAAGCAAAGCCCACAATCCAGTCAAAACAATGCACATAACAACTCCACTCAGAATAAAGCTACCGTTTCCTATCCATGCTGGGTAAACAAGCCATTTGAACCATGCCCTGGAAATGCAGATGCTGTGAATCCACCCCAGATCTGCCAGCTGTGGGGCTCTGGGATAGGAGGGTGAGATCAAATGAAGTGTAATCATCTCCTCAAATTGGTTGCACTGAAAAACAAAAACTGGGGACTACTGGTACCGAGACAGGAACACTGGCAGACCCAAGCCTCCCAGAGCAGGCCCAAGCTTTACTGGGTTTGGATTTTGAGTTTTTCATATGGCACCCAGCCCCTGGTTCAGTTCCTCTGTGATGGGGGGGGGGGTGAGGGTAGGGGGTGGAATAATACCTTCTCGAATGAGTGCTGGGTGCTTTAAATGAAAGAAAATGGGACAGAGCAACGGGTTGCTCTGTAGATAATTGATGCTCTGAAATAGTTGTCACCAACCTGTCTCTACAAAGGCTGTAGTGATAAAACACCACAAAGCAATGTGAGTTCCAATGACTTCCCTCCAGCCTCTTTTCTTTCGAGTAAGAAAATGTTTAAGGAAAAACTTGACTAAACTTTCCAGTTTTTTTTAAGTCTACGTTTAATGACTGCATTTTGTTTTGTTTTCGTTTGCTGTGTGCTGGTGCTTTGTTTTTGCTTTGTTGTTGGTTTCTAGCCCTTTGGGTGATGAGAGAAAGACTTGTTGCTAGAGGCTCACCACGTGCACACCAGGAAGCAGGACATCCTATGCAAGAGCTAAACGCAAGACCCGAGTTCTATTCTGAAGCTTCTGCCTCAGAAACTTCGCACCCAGGGAAGGCAAGGAACTTGTCCAAGGTCACAGAAGCAGCTGGAGGCAGAAGGAAGGCAAATCTAGTGAAATGGGATTCTCACCTTTTCCCTCTGAAGTTCTACCCAGGTCACGTTGCCCCAAGAACCATGAAGGGTATGGGGAATGAGTCAAAGTTGAAGTCAGCCTTTATCTCTTTTGCATCAACCCTCAGTATAATTTCCCATCAAAGAACTAATGACAGCCCTGCAGAGACAGCCCTCTGCAGAGATGACAGCCCTCTGCAGAGACGACAGCCCTCTGCAGCGTTCATTCCAGTCCGCATCCCTACCTTCTCCACCATTCCTGGCCATTGCTGGAAAGCAATGCAACCGTTTTCACCTTTCGGCTGGAGCCTAGACTTTGCCATGACAGTTTCCATCCAGTTAGGCTCCTCCTCGAGCCAATATAAAAACACCACGACCTGCTTCCGGTGAACAGCAGATGAACACATGAATATAGTGACATCATTTTGATTTGTGACTATAAGGATTTAGGGGACAGTGATGCCAAATAAAGACCAAAACAAGCCTTTTCAGAGGCAGTTATGGATTTGAGTGTAAGTATTGAATATTAATTATTAGAAATATCTTAAATCTGTTTTCAGTGAGAAAGTTAACTTTTTTATACACAGCATCTCAGATGTAACCCTAGCTGGCCTAGCACTTTCTAAGTAGACCAGCCTGCCCTTGAACTCACAGAGCTCTGCCTGGCTCTGCCTCCTGAGCACTGGAATTAAAGAGTGTGGCACCATACCCAGCATATTAACTAACATCTATAATTTAGCCCATATTTAAGAGTAACTACAACATCTAATTAGGATAAAAGGTAGATGTATCTGGGTTGCTACTTGCCCACTCAGTGCCATTTTCTCTTTACAAAGAGCAATTTTATCTAATAGTGAAATGGTCCCATTTAGATATGCATCCATCTTTCTTGCAGAGATGTAGTGTGACCATGTTGTGATTGGAGTGGTTATGAGCAGAAACTACAGAGAAAGACTCCGCAAATAAGAATGGGCACACCTATTTTGACCTTTGCTCATCCAGATTGTCTGTCTGAATATTGATATGGTTGCAGTGTATCTCATCTTGAGAATATTAATAAGTTACCTTCTGTGGATTGTGGAGTACAAAACTAGAAAAGCCCCAAGTCTTTGATCTTAATGTTAAGGATCTTCCATACCATCCTGGGAGCTCCTCTCCAAATGTGCTTTATAAAATGGACAAGCAACCCCCTAATGCATCCTTGTGTTTGTAACTGAGGTAGCTGCTTGGTTTGTTTTTCAATATCTATTACCAGCAACCAAGCAAAATTCATAGCTTAGACTCTGGGCAAGCCAAAGCACTATAAATGAAGCTAAGCTTAAAAGCATTTCCTATGTAACAGGAAACATTATCTGCCAGAAATCTGCCCAAGAAAGCTTGCACAGGAGAGATTTCCTGACTTTTTAATGTTTTTCCAGCCCTGAACATTTGGAAAGTGCACATGAACAGTAAAGTACATGGGCAGTTATCCAAAGAGAATCATTTATATTTGCCCCACACTGTACAAGAAACAGTGCTGGGTATGTGTTGTCACTGATTCTGTATTCCCAAGTCCACTCAGTTAGAGAAAGTTCAAATTCAAACCATTTCCAAGAAGGAATTATTGTATATGAAAAGCCCATTCAAGGCTCACATCTAACTGTGAGATCAGTTTTGGACCTGTCGCACAATTGTAACAATAACTGACATCCATACCTACCACTTCTTTGCTTAGCTTTTGTATCAGTTCCCTTAGGTAGTCTAGACTAAATGGCATAAAACCACTCGTCCTCCATTAGGACTTCCCAAAGTGATGAGGAAACATAGGAAGTGTGCTCTGAACATGTTGGAATACGTGTCAGTTACAGAAAACAGCAAACTTGAACAGAGCATGGTTTTGGAAGTTCCAAAGTTGGCTAATGAACAGAGTGGGGGGAAAAAACATTGAGAGGATTTCCCTATGGACTCTAAACCATGGAGCCAAGAAACTGGTCCTAGGACATCTACTCAATGAGGTACTGGCTAATAGAGGAGATCAAGGGGATCTCAGAAATCCCTAATTAGAGCCATAAGCAGACAGGCTGGCAAGCCTAGATGCTAGCCTAAGTGCTAGAAGCATTTAGATAGCCTTAGTGTGTGCCTCTCCTGGGAAGGAACATGACTAGCCTGTAGTGATGACGGGTAGATTATAACTTACCTGGAAATATTTCTAAGTTTCCCTTGTAGGCTATACTCTCCACTAAGATATAGATGCACAATACATCTTAGTAGTTAAACAAGGAAAGCAGGGTCATTCAGAGCTCCTAAGTGACAGTCAGTGCTCAAACCCGAGGCTTTTTACTTCAAAGCTATACCATAACTCCTTTGCTCTCTGAGAGCACTTACCCAAAACCTGAGCCAGGGACTCTTACTAAAGAACCATAACTAAGGAAGGGACCCTTATATGAGAAGTCAGTTCTCGCCTCCTGAGTAATTTATTTGAGTTTATTACGGTAGTTCATGGCACCCCTATTTCCACTTTTATGAACCTACTAAGAATTTAAAGACAGCTTGGAAAACAGTGGGCCTGGGGAATCGCAGAGGAGACAGAAGGGGAAGAAATTGCTTTCACACTGATAGTCAAGCTTTGAAGATGCACTACGCCAAGCAACTCCTGTACTTACCTAAATTATTATTTTCGCTGCTTTCCAAAGTCGATACTTTAGTGTGTAATCTTCCCAGGGCACAAGGCCACTTTCATCCCTTACAGCTGTGCATCACTCCCTACCACTACTGGGAAGGCCCTTGCCTTCTTCCATATGGTGAAATAGTGCATGTTCTTAAGGGCCAGTTCAAATCCTAACTCCCACTAGAGGCTTTCCTCACACCAGACGCCCTTACTTCCTCCCTCTGTTATTGGAACTTAGTTGTCCTAACAGGACTTTTGCTTCATCGTTTTACTTAGTCCTTTGCTTAATGCTGTAGTGTTAAATTGTAGCGTTGTTTACTCATTTCCTTAAGTGCGTTGTCTGTGAGTTAAACCCTACAGCTTATCCAGATAGGAATCTCCAGAACCACGTGGTTCAAATGGACGTCAGTGAACAACAGGGGCTGCATGTTGTTTCAGTGGCCTCAATAGGAATCAGATTAATAAAAGCTGCTTTTATTTCACAGTGACGGATGTTCCCTTGTGTTTATGAGACTCTCACAAAATAAGATATTATATAAAAGTCCAATGAGAGGCCGGATAGGTGACTCAGTGGTTAAGAGCACTGGCTGCTCTTTCAGAGGACCCAGGTTTAATTCCCAGCACCCACAAGGTGGCTCATAGCTCTCTGTAACTCCAGTTCCAGGGAGTCAAACACCCTCTTCTGACGTCTGCAGGCACCAGGCATGCCTCTAGTACACATACATGCAGGGAGGCAAATCACCCATGCACACACAAAATAATTAAAATTTAAAAATTCTAATGATCGAATTCTAGAATTCAGAAGGAAATTCTACATGGAGAAGAAGAAAAAAAAACAATACACCAAGCAAACTTGCATTCTATTTTGTACTGGCTTCCCCTTCAATTTTCTCTTCTAAATATATAAATTTCTGTGAAGTATAGGGTCTATGGTTCATAAGAAATCTTCATTATCTACTATTAAAACCTTAAAATTGGCCTAAAGGGCATTGAATGTCAATAAATTTAGTATATCCAACGTCAGATGCTTGCGAGAAGGAATTTAGAGCAAAATTTCAGATTCCCAGTACATTTTTCACATCTCTCAAAACAGGTGTCCAGTGCACATTTATGACATGCTGCTGAGCACTACCCATGTGTTAATTCACGGGTGTGTGTAGCGTTGAAGGCAAGGTCTGTGCCTGGAATGGGCATTAGACACTGGAACTGTGCAGTGAGATCCTGGAGTGCAGGAACCAAGTATCCTATTGAGCTTCAGTTTAAGGCCCCCAAAGATTCACCTGTGGTGGTTAGAATATCCAGATCATCTACTTAGTAGGTTTACCACTTCTGAACAGACATGAAAATGCTGACAGATGATGTGATGGTGTCTGAGATCTCTGAGAAAATAATCTAGCCACAGGAAGTGTGGGACTAGACAAGGATATCAATGAACCATGTAGTAAAAGTGAGTGATGGTACAGGAATCAGTTTTTAATCTACATCTTTGAAAATATTCCCTTATAAAATACTATCCTATTTTGAAAAGAAAAAGAACCCCCTAAAACCAAAGGACTAAAATTTAATTACCAATAGCAACTCTGACCCCGTCTTAAAGATGAGGGGCCTAACCTGTGTCTTCTGCCATGCTCCACAAGTTTCTTTGTTTACTTAGTTTTAGTCTGTCTGCCAATGAGCTTTATTTCTAAATAAAGAGGAAGAGGAGCAATGTGCAGGCAACTGGCCTGTATTATCTCCTTCAATTCCAGCCACACTATGAGAAAGCTGCTATTGTATGAGAGACTCACACATGCCTGTTCTAGGTTTCTAGATGGGAAGCATCAGAACCAGGGTTTGGAAACAACCTGGAATCCCCATAATGTGACTGTGCACGTGACACACACAGCTCATACAAGATGAGGATCTAATTAAAACTCAACAAGAGATTGATGTGAAAATGGGCATGGCATATTCAAATATGACTTAGGCAAGTCATCATTGAGTTTCTGAATTATTTTCTGATGTTTTTCCAGAAAGGAAATCAAATAGTGATTCTTTGTTCTTTATTTTTAACTGGAAGGCTAGGCATATATTGATTGGGTAATATACCACATTTGAATATGCTATTGGAATCAATTTTATAATAAATAAATAAAAAGTTTTAAAGTACAATACAAATTAAGCAACACAGATGATTCCATTTAGCTCCAAAAATCATTGGGAATCCATTGGGAAGAATGGTGGTCCCCAAAATCAAGCTTAGCAGCAGGAGAAAGAAGCCCCACAGGCTCAGGCATTGAATGACAGAGATTCTCAACTCCTGACTAAAGGGCAGCCTCATCCAACCACTGCTCTGCTCTTCAGGCCACTCCCACCCAGATGATTCTGGTGTACAGCCCTGACTGGGAGTCACTGAGTAGAAAGAAAATGGTGGCCTGTGGAGAATGGGGCCTCCAGGGGACTTAATAACTCCTCAGCAAGAGAGTCACCAGCCTCATTATCAGACAGTAGCCAATGCTGCTTATTCACCAAGAGACTTGCCACTGTGTCCTTGCTCTAATGTCCTTCATGCAAGAAATGCTACGGGTCCTGGTGACCAAGCCAGTCACCCCTTGGTACTGAGTACAGACAGGGGACCTGCTAGTTCCGTTTGTTCCTTTCTTCCTCACTCTTGCCTCAGAAGCAGCCTTAGGACACAAAGCTAGTGGGGAGGTAAGAGCAGCTGTGTTGGGGACAGCCCCTGTTTTTCTAGGCCTCCTTAACCACCGTGCCTATCTTGGAATCCTTGGGTGTGAATAGTTCAAGCCTATAACAACACTCATAGCAACTTGTGTCACCAGGCTGGATGCTTTGCCTATATCCTGTTTAGAACACGCATTATCTCTTCTCCATAGATGGAGAAATTGAAACTCCAAGTGGGTAACTTGTCAAAAGTATGCAAGGCTCAAAACTAATCTGTCTGGTTCATGACCATGTCCCTCTGTGCCATACTGCTAATCGCTACTTCTTCTATCCTACAGAATTTTCTTCCCTCATCTTGAAATGAAATGAAGTCCACTTTTGAAGAACATACTCTGGGAATGTGATGAGGATGAAACTGAGGGGTGGTGATTAGTTGCTCATTCATATTTTAGTGTGTACAGGTTCCTTGATGTCACTGACTAGGGGGAACGGAACAAGCATAGAGATGAGCAGACTTAGAGAACCTGAAGGTCCATGGTGCCAATCACAGAGGAGGATCCTAGAGATGAGGACCCTCAACTAAGGCCGAGGTAAGTTAACATGCTTAAACAGGACTTGGATTTTCTCTCCTCCAGATCTGCTCTGGTCTTTGCTCTTGCCAAGTCAAACTCATTTAACTCTTACAAGACCATGGAAGTCTAGACAGCCCAAGACAGTAAGCTGACTTCTGGTTTCACTTCATAGTGTCCACTTCAAGAACCTGGGAGAGTAGAGGGAATGTGTTGAAAACAAAGGAATAATAATAATAATAATAATAATAATAATAATAATAATAATAAATAACAAATGTAGAAGACAAACAGAAGTTGGATTTTGCTCTGTGCTGACCAGGATTTACTCATTGTACCCATACTCAGAACATAAGCCTGCGTCTCATGGCAGCCTACTCCAGATATATTGTTCAAGTTGAGTCAAGCAGTGGTAAGCCTGCCTTTTTGTCTGGGCATGCAGCATTCCTGAGATTGGGTTTAAGTCCTTCGCTGCTTTCTTCATCTCTTAGCCAAACAAGTGGAAGCTGTTCTCCCACTGAGAGGATACCTCTCAGGAGACTGGGTCTTACATAGATTCTCAGGCCCCTCCTTGGGTACAATCAAACGCCAACTGCAGGAAGTAAATGGTCAGATGACTTTCCCACAGTATTCACTTAGCTCTGTGTTGGGTAAAAGGAGTTTTGTGGAAGAGAACACAAACAGGGCCAGCCACATGTTCCCAGGGGATGCTTTTCCTGACTAATGTCATGTCTGAATTGATTCTCCACTTGGTAACTGTACGCATCCGTGCTGGTGAGCCAAGCTCTGGGGATGGCTTTGGAATCACCTGTAGGTGAGGACAAGCCTTAGTTACTAAGTTCCCTTAGTAGCAGACACCTGAGAGCAAGGATGATCTTAGCAATCGAGAGAGAGAGAGAGAGAGAGAGAGAGAGAGAGAGAGAGAGAGAGAG
>CABHPQ010162452.1:10099-35525 GCA_902168405.1 Peromyscus aztecus
GAGAGAGAGAGAGAGAGAGAGAGAGAGAGAGAGAGAGAGAGAGAGAGAGACAGACACCTCTGCAGGGTCAGATCTCCATTCCCAAATGTGAGTAATATTGACATCAATAAAAATAATAGAACAGATGGGGAGAAGGAAGCGAACCGGTGAAATGTTACTAATGTCAGAGGAAGAAGATGAGACACTGAGACCTTAAACATGAGCAGGATTCTATAGAAGACCACACTGTAGACTTTATAAAACACTACAAATTCTGAGACCAAAAGTGCCAGGTGTGGTAGAACACATCTACAATCCCAGCATTGGGAAAGCTTAGGCAGAAAGATCACTGAAAGTTCCAGACCAGCCTGGTCTACAACAGGGAGACCCCCATGTCAAAAAAACAAACAAAAACCACTACCAACAAAACCAATTCTGAGACAAAAGAAATAAGTTCTTGGAAAATAAAAATACACTTGGCCAGGAGTGTTTGGTAAAAGCTCTCCTAACATGCATGAGAACCCTGGTTCCATCCCCTAACACCTCAGATACATTAGTCAGCAGAATACAGTAACAGAAATAAGTTTAATACGGAGCAGAAGGAACAGGAAACAGAAAAACAGGAGCAAGAGCTCTGACACAGCACTTGCCTAGGGCCCGCCCTGGGGTTGGGGCAGGGAGAGAAAAGCGGGGCCTGGGGAGGAAAGGATAGGAAATTTATGTCAGGTTCATCTAAATCCCAGAAGGAGGGATCACAAGATGGCTCTGTGGTTGAAACCTTGCCATGCAAGCCTGACAACCTGAGTCCCATCCCTGGAACCCATGTAAAGATGGGAGAGACCTCCACATGTGTACATCTCTCCCGTCACATGCTGTAGTAAAAAAAATAGAATCTATCTAGAGGGGGAGACGCCCTTGTGATCACACAAGAGTTAATTCAGGCCAGGTAGTGGTGGCAGGCAGATCTCTCTGAGCTCCAGGCCAGCCTGGTCTACAGAGTGAGATTAGGACAGCCAGGGCTACGCAGAGAAACCCTGTCTTGAAAAAGAAAAACAAAAACCAACCCACCCCCCCAAAACAAAACAAAACAAAACAAGAAACCCAACAGCAAAAAAAGAGTTAATTCAATTGAGCAGGTCAAAGACCAAAGGGACCACCCATAGAAAGGTAGGTTCACCTCAAGACAGTACTGTTCCTTTCCAGAATTCTCTGCTAGTGCAGTCCCTATGAATCGCCTATCAGGTTGAGCTGAGTCTGCCCCCATTTCTGACTGAGATGGACATAACTATTCCTTTTTCTTCTCTTCATTTTTTTTTTTCTTTCAGATGCCAGCCAGAGCCCAGGTATGCTTTCCCTAGTACTTCGGGCTTCATTCCTTACTCTTTTTCTCGCCCCCCGCCCATGCCCACTCCTTTTCCTTTCTTTCTTTCCTTCCTTTTGTTTTTTCTAGTCAGGGTTTCTCTGTGTAGCCCTGGCTGTCCTGGAACTCACTGTGTAGTCCAGGCTGGCCTCGAACTCAGGGGTCCTCCTGCCTCTGCCTCCCAAGTGCTGGGATTAAAGGTGTGCACTGCTACCCTGGCTTTCTTGCCCCCTTTTGCTAAAGCGCTGCTTCTGCCATGTGATTGACCTCCAAGCATTGTAATTTCAAACTGTGGCTTTCTTTCTCCTCACCCCTCACTCTATTCTCCTCCTGCTCCGGGGCAGTTTTCATATTTGCAACTTGCCTGTGCTGGGGTTTTTCTTTTAATCTCCGTTACATTGCCCCTGGGCTTCTGTTTGAGTCTGTTCTTAGTCATTTTGTTAACGAGGGGACCCCAGTTTAGCTGGTATCATATGCTGGCTCCCCAGAGATTCTCCATGATTTCTACTGACACTTCTTTCCTGCCTTTTAATTCTTTAATTGACAGAAGAAACAAACCTATTCCTGAACCTCTAGATAGTCTCTCTCTCAAATAATAAAAAATGTTAAAAATAAATTTCTGAAGACAAATATAGGGATGAAGGAGGGAAAGAATTCAGGAAAATTTAAGAAGTTTCTGGAAACAAATAGTATAAAGACACAAGTGAATGACTGATGAAAATAGTTCCAGGCAGGTTGCTACTAAATGTCAGAGTGCTGAGGACGAGGAAAAGGAGCGAGCACAGACAGGCTTAGGAATCTGCATGATGGTGGGTTCTTCTCAGTGACACAAATCATAAAGTTGGTGAGGAAAAAAGAACACAATGGAGAGTTACCTCCAAAATCTGAATTCTATACCCAGCCAGACTGTCCACTGAGTGTGAAGACAGACTTTCAGATTCACACTGTCACCAAAAACATACCTCTTCATGCCCTTTCTCTGAAAGCTTAGAAGGAACAAGGAACCAAACCCCCCAAACCGAGAATTTGTGAAATAACAATCCAACTAGGTGGAGTGATCCCAGCACAGTAGCTGTGTTCCAGACAAGAGCAGGCCAGAGGCCAAGACAAACTTCTGCACGATGAAATCAGTTGGTTGTTGGCTCTAAGAAAGCATTCAGATTGTTAACAAGGAACTGAAGTTTGAATTGGTTAAGCACAGAGAATGCTCAGCCATTAAATAACTGGGAAAAAATGACAATTAGTAACTCCAGGGAAAACAGAGCCACGGGGAGGAAGTCATCATGCTTTACTATTTGCAGCAGCTGTGAGGACATTTCCATAGCACTAACAGAAACAGGAATTCAGTTAGAATCACAGTGTGAGAGGCTGGGTTGATTTAAATATGAGAATGAATATTCCATTGTGAGAAGTGGATGTAAAATGGGGAAATTAAAAATCAAGAGTTAGCTTTACAAACATGGTATTTAGAGATAAAGGAGATAAACAGTAAAATGATACAGCAAAAGAGATGAACGTAGCTTTTTTTTTTTTCAGGTGGGAGACATGGAGGGTAGCCAGATGTTTTTCATTAGGAAATAAAAGTCTTGGGTTGGGCCTAGTGATGCAGGCCTGTAATCCCAGCACTATGGAGGAGAAACCAGGAGAGTTAGTTACAAGGCCAACCGGTTAAGTCGGGGAACAACCCGGGCGACCTGAGACCCTATCTAAAAAAAAAAAAAAAAAATTCCTGTATTTCACCCTCCAAACTCTGGATAGATAGCTTTAATAAAAATAGAACTGAAATTTTTAAAAATACAAAAACAGATACCTGGGACAAAACATTTTAGCAAAGGCAGGAGATAACAGTAAGAAACACAGACTGTCTGTCCTGTGTGAGTCCATGGCACTTGCAGGGGTGAGGATGGTGATGAAGGGGATTCTGAGACGCAGTACAGTGGGGAGGCCGGTCCAGTCAGACCTCGGGGCGCAGGCCCACCCTGGCTGCACTGGCAATCTCACTGTGCTTCCCAGTCCAATCAGACACCTGACATGGTTATGGGATGTCATCAGCTAAAGGGAGTCTCCTCCCAAAATTCATATTCCAGAGTCTGAGCCTCTAGGGCTCAAGGATGTGACTATCTGTAGACAGGGCCTCATGGAGGTGACGAAGGTCACCAGGTGGGGCACAGGGTAGGCAAGTCCAACATGGCTGGCATGCTTACAACACGGGGGAGTTTACAATTCAGAGGCACATGCCAGGGGAAGAGGGAGGTGCTTAGGGGCTTGGCCTTCCAGCCTCCAGAGGAACAATGGCCCTTGCAGCCCTGCGCACTCTCTACAGTGAAAGCAGAGGACGTGGCGGTGTGGCACACCTGCCCTCGTGGCACACCTGCCGTCCACCCACAGGGAGGGTCAGTTGAAGGCTAGCCTCAGCTGTGGAGCAAACGCAAAGCCAGCATGGCCTACCTGAGCTTTTGTCTGGAAACAACAGAGCCCGATGCATAACAAACACTCTAACTTGGAGGAGGGGAGAAGCCACACTGCGGAAGGAGGGAAGGGGGACAGGAGTGGGTAGGGGTGGGGGAGGAGGGGACAGGACTGCCCTGCCCTGATGGGAGTGTCCATTAGCATGACTGTACTGTGTGCCTCTCCCTTTGATCTGAGACTACACACACACACACACACACACACACACACACACACACACACACACACACACGATGGCAAGCTGGAATGGCCAAATGTCACCAACCCTGGCACCGTGGTATGGCCCTGTGACACTGGCCCGGGCATATCCAGCAAGTAGTCAATGAACTGCCACCAGTGTCTTCTGCTTCCCTGTGATGCTCCATGGTGACCAAAAGGGCAGGAGAAGCTTTCTGGGGAGCCCAAGGTCCTCCATATCACAATCCGAGTGTACACCCTCACTAGATGTACACCTCAGTGCTATTTTATTTTTTATCATTTTGGTTTTTTGAGACAGGGTTTCACTGTGCAGTCCAGGTTGGCCTCGAATATGCTGTAATCTTTCTGCCTCAGCTTCCTGAATTCAGTACCACAGCACCCAGCATAGTACCCAACTCTTACTTATTTAAGATTTATTTATTATGTACAGGGTTCTGCCTGCATGTCTGCCTGCACACCAGAAGAGGGCGCCAGATCTCATTATAGATGGTTGTGAGCCATCATGTGGTTACTGGGACTTGAACTCAGGACCTCTGGAGGAGCAGCCAGTGCTCTTAACCTCTGAGCCATCTCTCCAGCCCTATTTATTTATTTATTTATTTATTTATTTATTAATTATTTGTTTATTTATTTATTATTTATTTATTGAGACAGGGTCTTACTATGCAGCTCTAGCTGTCCTGGAACTTGCTCTGTAGACCAGGCTGGCCTGGAACTCAGAGAGATCCACCTGTCTCTGCCTCCCGAGTACTGGGATTCAAGGTGTGTACCACCATGCCCAGCCATAACCCAGCTTTAAAAAAAAAAATCTATAAAGACATGGGATAAGGACTCAAGCTTTTTACTCAATAAAGGCTAGGAATGTGGCTGACATTTTTGCATGTTAAAAAAAAATACAGGTGTTCTTAATTCTTGAGTCAGGGAGGAGGCAGAATTTGGATTTAGTTTTTTCTGGGTAACCCCGTTCTGCTCCTCTTCTTCCTCAGCACCCTGAGTGCTGGATTACAGAGTGCTGGGTTACAGGCTGGTAACACTGTGCCCAGATGAGTGTTCCCTCTTTGACCCCTGAGCACTGAGCCAGGCCAAGAGAATACTGTTTTGTCTGTGCCACCTCCCCCGCAGAAGGCAGTTGGCACCAGTGAGGTGGCGGTGGAGAGCAGGGCTGCTCTGTCCAAGGGAACCCAGGAATCCCTGGGCCTCCCTAGAGGGAGGGCTGGGAAGATGCGTCCGCTGACTGTCTGGGAGGCTGGCTTAGGAAGCGAAATTAAGAGTGTGGGGTCTCAAGCCCCCTGATGTGTTCTGCTCAGGGGGATCATCAGGCAGGTTTCTGTGGTTTCTGTGTGGTAATGCCGCCATGGCTAGCTGTGTGCTGGAGTTCTGCCTCCTGCCTGCGACTGTGCATGGGACAGCGCTGAGCTCAGATGCGCTGTGAACTGAAAAACCTCTTTGGATTTCAAAGGCCAAATGTTGGAGAAACGTAGGCAGATGGTCTCAACTACTTGGCCTGGTGTTAAAGGCCTATTATCCCAGTGTGTGGGGAGCCAGGGCAGAGGGATAGGAGTTCGAGACCAGCCTGGGATACACAGAGAGACCCTGTCCAAAAAACATAATATTATACACACCAAATCGTGTTTATACTGATGTGTCCAAGTAACATTTTGGACTTACTGGGTTCAGTAGAACCTACTTGAAAACAAAACATCTTCCCTTGCTTCCTTTTGTCTGTAGGGTATGTATGGCTGCACTCCTGCTGGACAGCCCTGATGGAATCCAATCCTCCAGCACCTACACTCTGGATACTTTCTAGGCTTCTGAGCTGAGAGACACATTCCAGCTGATGAGATGGTTCAGACAGTGAATTAAATCAACAAAGGTCCCCAGGGTACGCAGAGAAGTCTGGGTTCTGAGGAAGCAGATCAGAGCCATGACCTCAGTGGGGCCTGGGGACTCTAGGTGACAGCTGTGTGTCAGGAACCAGGGCAGGAAAGGAGGGAATGAGGAAGGGGAAGACAGGAGAGTGGGAAGGAGAAGGAGGAGGAAGAGGGGGAAGGAGGGGGATGGAGGAAGGGGGAGAAGGAGAAGACGAAGGAGGGAGGGGCAGGGGGAAGAATGGGACGAGGAGGAGGAGGAGGGAGAGATGAGGGAGAGACAAGACAAAATGAGGGGAGGTTTCTTTTCCTTCTTTCTTCTTTTTATTTTTTATTTTTATTTTTGAACAGGGTTTCTCTGTGTAGCCCTGGCTGTCATGAAACCCGCTCTGTAGCCCAGGCTGGTTACGAACTCGGAGATCCACCTGCCTCTGCCTCCTGAGTGCTGGGATTGAAGGTGTGCGCCTCCACCACCTGGGGTTTTTTGTTTGTTTGTTTTGTTTTGTTTTTAAGCCTATGTGGCTTATTTATTCATTCATTTATTTATTTATGTATTTATTATATGGTGCTGGAGTTGAACTCAGAACTTAGCACATGCAGGACAAGCGCTCTACCACAGGGCCCCACTCCCAGCCCCAAGGAGAGGCTTCACTGGAATTAAAAGGAAAATTCTGCAAAATAAAAATAAAAATGTTGGGCTGGAGAGATGGCTCAGAGGTTAAGAACACTGGCTGCTCTTCCAGAGGTCCTGAGTTCAATTCCCAGCAACCGCATGGTGGCTCACAACCATCTGTAATGAGATCTGGTGCCCTCTTCCGGTGTGCAGGCAGATATGCAGATGGAACATTGTATTCGTAATAAATAAATTTAAATAAATAAAATAAAAATGTTAATTATGGTAAAAAATACAAAAGAAAGAAAGAAAAGAAAGAAATGAGGAGTGACAGAATGGGTGGAGTTGAATGTGATGTCCACTAGCCGGGTGAGGCTCTTCAACACTAGACAGCTGACAAGTTCAGCACCAAGGGCTGGTGCACTCAAGAGGCAGACAGTAGGGTCGCCCTGCGTTCCAGACCAGCCAGGGCTACACAGTGAGACCCTGGGTCCAAAAGCCACAGGAATAATAAAAAGGAAGAAAGAAAAGAAAAGTTGGCACGTCCACACTGAAGTGCAATGGGAACATAAAATATGCCTGAGACCTTCCCAAAGGTAGGGTATTGTGTCAGTGTTTATATTAATTAGTTACACGTTAGAGAGAGGACATTTTTGAGTTGGAGTAACAGAGTAAGCTCACCTCTCTTTTCCTGTGGCTCCCAGAACACCCCGACTTATACACTTAGCTCCCAGCTCTGCTCCAGGAGAAAGGATGGAGGGATGGTACAAACCCTGACCTAAGGAGGAGGAGGGCTGCACGTCAGCCCCAACTATGATGTGCTGAGCAAACAGACCATCTCATGGCAGAGGAAAGAGCTGTTTAGAAAGCAGACAATGAAGGCTGGGGTCGCTGAGAACAAAGGGGGCGGTGGGGCAGGGCTGGGGCCGCCCACTCCAAGGTGGGGCAGGACTGGGGCCGCCCAGCTTCAAGGTGGGGCAGGGCTGGGGTCGCCCAGCTTCAAGGTGGGGCAGGGCTGGGGCCGCCCACTCCAAGGTGGGAAGGAACAGAAGGCAGAGGAAGAAGAGGTCTGAGATGGAACCTATTTCCTCAGCCACTTGCCCAACTCTGGGGATTGCGGACCTCGAGTTAAGGCAGCGAAAGCAAGAGCTCAACTGAGGTGCATCGGGTCCACGGCTACACTCAAACCCAGGTCACCTGGCGTGGAACCTACTGCTGCTGGAGTTCCTGAAAACTAACAATGCCAGGCCCGGGGGCCCGAACCACAGGGTCTCAGCACAGGCAAATGGCAAGTTCAGAAGACCAGGCACCTCTGGCCAGACTCCAGGAGAGGAAATGACTTTAAAGGACCAACCTCTGTCCCCCTCCCTCCTCTCCCCCCCCCCCCTCCCTCCCTCTCTCTCTCTCTCTCTCTCTCTCTCTCTCTCTCTCTCTCTCTCTCGTGTGTGTGTGTGTGTGTGTGTGTGTGTGTGTGTGTGTGTGTGTGTGATGTACATGTTTATATGGATGTGCGTGCACATATGTGTAGAAACCAGAGGTCAATACTGGATGTCTTCAATTACTGTCCACAGTTTATGTGTGTGTGTGTGTGTGTGTGTGTTGGTGTGTATGTTTGTGTGCCTGTGCAAGTGCACAGGGCCAGGGGAGGACACTGAGTGTGGTCTGCTCTAGCACTCTCCACCTTGTTCCCTTGAGACAGGGTCTCTCACTGACTTGGAGCCCCAGCCATCCTCCTGTCTCTGTCTGAACCCGCAGTGCTGGGTTCCAGGTGAGTGCACAGGCACACCAAGCTTCCTATGCAGATGCTGGTGATCACAGGTCCTCACGCTTGCTTAGAAAGCGCTTTTACCCGCTAAGTTGTCTCTCCAGCCACGTCTCCTCACTGGCCCTGGAGCTCTTCCATCAGATAGTGTGGCTAGTGAGACCTGAGAGCTTTGCTTTGGCAGTGCTGGGTTACAGACACATGCTGCCACTCCCAGCTTTTATTTGAGCCATGAGGATTTGAACCCAAGTCCTCATGCCTGCACAAGAAGCACTCAGTGACCCATCTCTACAGCCCTACCCCACCCCGCAAAGGGCATCTTTCAAAACCATCCGTGGCTCCTGTCTCCCCTTCTCCAGTGGGACTTGGGCATCTGGAGGAGGAACTATTAACACATTAGAGGTACTCAGTGAACATTTGCCAAAAAAACCGCTGCGTGGGCCAGAGTCCGCCTCTTGTCTCAGCACTCCAGAGGCTGAGGCAGCAGACCTCTGTGAGTTTGAGGACAGCCTGGTTTGCATAGTGAGTTCCAGGACAGTTTTGAGACCAGTCTCAAAAAACAAAACAAAAAGACCCAACCAAACATGGAACTGAGGAGTGCATGCTGGGTCCAGTCCTTGGGGAAAGGGTGTCTTTTTCTGTGTCCCCCACAGAGCCCAGAGTCCCTAGGGCCGAGAGTTATACCCACCGGAATACTCTCTTTTAGATTCTGCTCTGGGAATCCGTGTCATTTGGAAAACCTCAAAACTCACTCTAATCCTTGTCAACAAGGAGAGGTCTGAGCAACAGGGAACCATGAGCCGAGGAAGGTGGGCATCCTCGAAGAAAGGCAAGGCAAAGATTTGGCTTTAGGGAAAGGCAGGCCAGTCAGTCCTTGTAGCCCCGGGAGATGGAAGGAGCCATCCAGTCACATTCCTAACTTGAATTTTTTTTGCCTTTGGGTTCTTTAGAGCGATATGTCAAGGCAGGATGGCCACCATGCTGGCTTCCTAGCTTAAAGTACGCAGTTTTCCTTGGCCTAGAGTCCTGGGAGGTTTTCAGGGTCACTGCCTGGAGCCTCAGCAACACCTGCCATATGAATGGATAGTGGGTGTAGGGAGAGGGTGGAGAAGGAGGAACCCCACCAGGGGTTGACGGCCAGAGCACGCACTGCAGGAGACAAAGCCGAGCTGGCTGGTGAAGGAGTGCTAAAGCCCAGGCCCAAGGGAGGCTCACTGGCTCATGGAGAGTTCGGATACAGAGTCCTTGTGACCAGAGAGAGAGGATTGAGAGGCAGAGAGGGAGAGCTACAAGAGAGAACTTGGCTGGGCTAGGCAAAAACAGACAGACAGACAGACAGACAGACAGACATCAAAACCCCTAAAACATGGGGCAGGACTCTGGCAGATGGTGAGACTTTCTCAGTTCACAGCTCATTCTCGGCTCACATAATCATCTTTCCCGTTTCCCTGATAACTTTGTGTGGTTGCTTGATAGGTTCTTAGAAATACGTAGAAGTCCCCGAGAAAAGCATACCTTTTTCAATAAAAAGGCAAAGGTTTCCAAGAAGACTCTCCACTCTCTGTTTTTGGTTTTTCGAGACAGGGTTTCTCTGTGTAGCTTTGGTGCCTTTCCTGGATCTTGCTCTGTAGACCCAGCTGGCCTCGAACTCACAGAGATCTGCCTGGCTCTGCCCCACAAGTGCTGGGATTAAAGGTGTGCACTACCACTGCCCGGCAACCCTGCACTCTTACACTTCCTCCTCCATGCTTGGAACTAGGTTGTGCTTCACAGAGCAGCAACAGCCTTCCTGTGACCATGAGGCAACCAAAAGAGCATGAAGGTCTATACTCCACGTTTGGTAGAATAGAAATGTGTAAAGAGTTTGGCTCTTAGTAGTATCTTTCAACTGTCCTGCTAGCCCAGCTCTGTTCTGTTTTCATTTTTGAGACAGGGCCTCACTGTATAGGTCAGAATGGCCTTAAACCCTCAGTCCTGCTGCCTCACCCTCCCAAGTGCTGGGATGCCGCGCATAAACCAGTGTGTTAAAACTGGTTTTAACATCCTACCAATCCAGGAATCTGCTTTTCTGATGACCATGGTTTCCAAGTACAGGAACCAGCCTCCCCCAGAACTGCTCTAGAAGTGTACATGAGTCAATACTTAGGCTGCAGAAGCTCCAGATATCCTTGGGCTGAGCCTATACTGGGCTCCTTTCCTTGCAGTCAAGCATCCACTGAGACAAAGGAGTGACAGGTCCAGCAGGATGGCTGCTTGAGGGTGCACCAGAGGTGAGTTCCGGATGACAGTGGCTCACACTGCCCTGCTCCCCTATGGCCTCTACCATTCTCCACTGCAGTGAAGGGCACTTGGGGACAAGACTGAGGCTTCTTTGCTTAGTCTCCTACAAAGGTGTCTCACCACTTTGGCACAAAAGCCAACTCTGATGTTCTCAGGGGTCACCATTGGTCCTACTCTCCTCTGCCCCCTCACTCTAGGTCCCTGCCCTTCAGCCACCTGGTCTTCCAGATGTCCCTCCACACCTACCTCAGGACCTCTGCCTGCAAGGCTCTGAGTCTACCCTGAGAGCATACACATGCTCCCTCGTCCTAGAAGGCCACCTGATCCTCTGGTGACCGTGACCCTGCCGAGAAGGCCACTCTGACTCCTGGTGACTGTGACCCTACCGAGAAGGCCACTCTGATTCCTGGTGACCATGACCCTGCCGAGAAGGCCACTCTGACGCTTGGTGACCTGTCAGTTTGTGTCTGATGCTCATTTTTCACTCTAGTCCCTGAGTAACTGAGAACAGAAAATGTCTGTCTAATGTCCAGCACAAAAAGGGGATCAGAGAAGAAGCATGCTGAAAGACTAATAAATGAGGAGCAGAGAGCTACTGCACTCAGCGTAGGAAACTGCAATGCTGGGGAATGAACCCAGGCCTCGGGACACACCAGGCCAGACCTCTGCTGCTGAGCCACAATCCAGGCCCTGTCTAGGTTTGCCATACCAGGGGGCTGCACTCTGGGGACTGGATTTCACTTCATCCTTATGACTTAGGAAGCTAACATAAAAAAAAAAAAAATACAATCCCTTCCTTATAATCCAAGTACTCATTGCAGAATTTAGAACTGATGATAAGGATACAATAATTACAACAAAGAGCTGTCGTGGAATAATCTTTTGGTACACTGTGAAGATGTGTTTTTGCCAAGGCGAACTCCGATTGGTTTAATAAAGAGCTAAACGGCCAATAGCTAGGCAGGAAGAGGTTAGGCAGGACTTCCGGGAAGAGAGAAAAGAAGAGGAGATGAGTCTAGGCATGAGAGAGACCCAGAGGAGACGGAGAGAAAACAGGAGGTATAAGATGGAAGAGAGGTAAAAGCCATGAGACAAAATGTAGATTAATATAAATGGGTTCATTTAAGTTATAAGAGCTAGTGAGACAAGCCTAAGCTATAGGCCAAGCTTTCATAATTAATAATAAGTCTCCGTGTCATTTTTTTGTGAGCTGGTGGCCCAAAGAAAACTCCATCTTCAAAGAGCCCCCGTGCTCTGGCCACCGTTCTGTGTGGATTAAGTATGTTGTTTTGTTTGTTTTGAGACAGGCTTTGTTTGTTTCCTGGCTGGCCTGGAACTCACCAAGAGCTGCTCCCACTTCAATTCCAAATGGTAGAATTAAAGGCACCACCACTCCTGACCAAACTTTGTTCTTATATCAAGGAGATGCCTTTGTGATCATCACCGTACACACAAGAAATAAATTCAGAGCATTGAACCAAGTGTCTAAAGTTACGAAAGCACAGAAGCCCTGACTCTTCCAAGCCCCGTTAGTGAACTGCCCCAAGCTGACCTCAGACACGAGCCCCATCCCTCCCCAAATGCTCTAGGGGCCCCACTGCCCGAGTCTGCGCTGACCCTGCCTTGAGCTGTGTGAGGGCCTCCTCCACTCTCGGCTGGTTGTATCGCACCATGTAGCTGTGCATATCAGGGTAGTTGCTGCGGATATTCTTCTCCGTGGATCCGTTGGGCACCGTCCCAAACTTCAGGGGTGG
Organism: Peromyscus aztecus; assembly: GCA_902168405.1. NCBI lineage: Eukaryota > Metazoa > Chordata > Mammalia > Rodentia > Cricetidae > Peromyscus > Peromyscus aztecus. Next base: position 22,383 of record CABHPQ010162452.1, read on the forward strand.
GTATTGCTCCTGGGGCCGCTGGAACTGGAACAGAAGGGGGAATTGTTAAGGTGCCCTCCAGGAAACCCCCGAATCAAACGTCCCATTCTGGAGAGCCAGTCCTTAATTTGCTGGACCGGGAGTGGGCTAACCAGTCTATTCAGAAGTAGCTCTGTGTGTCAAGCACAGATGCAGCCACAGGGCTGTGCTGGCTCGGAGTGTTGGCAGAACCTCACGCCCCTCACGAGGGAAGGTACGACCAACACAGTCTGTTTTTCGGCTGTTCTACCCTCCATTCCACTGAAAACCGTGCGCAATGCAACCTGTGGCATCGATTCCACAGCCCTCTGACAGCCTGAGACACTGGGTCAGCCACTGTAATCTCACAGTGTCCCTCATGGCTGCTGTCCCCATGTGCCGTGGGTGGGCACCGCAAGGCAAGAGTACAAACCTCGGGGTGGGCATTTGGAGTGTTTTGATGGAATGGTTTTATGCGTGTTGAATCTAATCGGTAAAAATCTGGAGTTGACTGTATTGCTGTTCTTATTTGAGACAGGGACTCACTATGCAGCCAGCCTGTCCTTGAACTCATGATCCTCCTGCCTCTGCCTCTGGAGGGCTGCAGTTGTAGGCTTGTATCATTGGCTTGCGATTGCCTCCTGTGTGTCCTGGTGTTAAGTGTTATTCCCACATTCCTAGTAATTCATTGCTGATACATTTCACTCAAGCGTAGTCTCCAAGGGATTAGCTGTGTCACACATTCAGTCTTCATTAGTGTGAGGGAGGCACTTGTCTAGAAAATCCTATTTGGCTTTACTGCTCCTGGGATGTCGGGGGATACCCTTTCCCCGGGATGGTTTAAATTGTTCATCTCCTTCCAAAACCTTCCATCTCTACTGCTCTAGAATCCCTCTTGGGCCATCTCTCAGCAACCCCTCTGCTCTGGGACAGGTGACAAGGCAGCTGAGCCTGCCCCCTGTACACACCTTTCGGTCACTGAGCCCGGACACGGTGTCCACGTACTCCTCCTGGATCATGAAGGCGGCCAGGTTGGCTGTGTAGCTGGCGAGAAAGATGACGGCAAAGAAGGCCCACACCAGAACCATGATTTTGCTGGTGGTGCCCCGAGGATTCTCCACCGGCACCGAGTTGTTGAACACCAGGGCCCACAGCAGCCAGATGGATTTCCCAATGGTGAAGGTCGAGCCACCAGGGCCTGTGGGGGGCCAGGACAGGACATGGACCTCACAGGCCTTCCACTCCCCAGGAGAGGAGAAAGGACTGCCGTTCCTAGCTCTATCCCAGGGGCTACTGGGAAATAGAGTTCTGCGTAGGGTCGGGTAGGAGGGGACTCACGTTTGCCTGTGGCCAGGCTGCGGTTATAGCCCACAGGACTGAGGTACTCAAAGATGAAAACGGTGACGGCAACCACGGTGAGGCACATGACGAACATCATCACCCACACAGCGGGGCTGTAGGGCTCTGGGGACACGGGAGGCGTCAGCCAAGCAAGGGCTTGGGGGACCAGGGGAGCCTAGTTGACTCCATCCTGCTCTCTTCCCTTTTCTGGTCCCAACTTCAGGGACAGCCTATTAGTACATAGACTCCTTGCGGCAATCTTTCTCAAAGAGAGCTACTGCGACCACTTCTGTGGTTTTCATCCCCCAATTTAGCTGTCTACTAAATGTTCACTGAGCCCAGGACCTAAGTCTCCACTTCTTCAGCCTTCCCTCAGGGCCATCCATCCCATCCCAGGCTCTGCATCTTGTCATCCGTGACAACCCAGCCCAGGCCACACTCCTTGCCGTCCATCTCCCTTGTTCATAGATGGCAAGCTTAGCCCTGCCCCTTGCTCCTGTCCCTCAGACTCCTTGGGCCTGTCCTCTCCACCCCTATGGCCAGCAAGGAGCAAGCCTGGTCTAATCTCTGGGACCATCTCCCCAGCCTCATGGGGGCCAGGGGAAGGGATCCTTCTCCTCCTGTCTTCTCTCTTTCTCTGAGGAGCCTTGCTCAGACTGCCCAGAGGAAAGGGGGGACTGATGTGACCTGCTGGCCTTGCCCTCCAGCCCACTTCTGCCCTCTCCAGCTCAAGAGATCCACCCAAGGTACCACAGTGTGGCTTCCTGGTCACCCCCAATTCCACACGCACTGGGCCTTGCTGCCATGCCTCTGCACACCTCCATCCTTCCTGTCATGGACCACTGCAGTAGCCCCCTTACCAGCTTCCTGCTTCCACAGAGCTATCGGCAACGCCCATCTGAGCACACATTCCTCATTACCTCCTGAAGGTAAGCCCTTGCTACCACAGACAGAGTGAAGGCCAAACTTCCCATCGGAGTGTCCACAGTCCAGCAAGCTCTGTCTCCGTCACACCCCTCAGCCTTTTTTACCCGTCTCCTCACCAGCTACACGGGCCAGTCGTACATGGCTCAGGCAGTCTTTGCACACTCCATGCTGGTTGCCGCCTGCCTCCAACGTTCTTTCCTTCAGATCTTTACAGAGGTGAAACCCTTTCCTCGGAAAGGCCTCTCCTACCCACACCAATCTCCTCCCTGAGCCTCTCTCTTCACCTCAGCCTAATTTCTCATGGTATCTATCACCACTGGAAATGATGTAGTCTGTAACCCCCAAGGAAGCAGATAGCCCCTAGCATTTCCAGCATTGGGAAAAAAACCTCAACAAACAAACAAAATCCCTACACATTTTTTAGCCTGGGTACACCTGACCTTGGTGGGCCCTCTTTAAAAAAAGAAGAATATAAATCCTTCAGGAGACAGAGAGAGATATGGACATAAAGAGTGGTAGCATGTTCAAGGCCAATCTAAGCTACATAGTACATCCTTACCTTAAAAAACAAAAATCAGGGCTGGAAAGATGGCTCAGAGATTAAGAGCACTGACTGCGCTTCCAAAGGTCCCGAGTTCAGTTCCCAGCAACCACATGGTGGCTCACAACCATCTGTAATGAGATCTGGCACCCTCTTCTGTATACATAATAAATAAATAGATCTTTAAAAAAAAAATCAGCCGGGAGGTAGTGGTGCACATCTTTAGTCCCAGCACTTAGGAGGCAGAAACGAGTGGATCTCTGTGAGTTCAAGGCCAGCCTGATCTACAGAGTGAGTTCTAGGACAGTCAGAGCTACACAGAGAAACCCTGTCTCAAAAAAAATCTATATATATATCTATATATATATATATACATATATTTATTATTGGGCTGGAGAGATGGCTCATTGGTTAAGAGCACTGGCTGTTTTTCCAGAGGACCTGGGTTCAATTCCCAGCACCCACATGGCAGCTCACACCTGTCTGTAACTCCAGTTCCAGGGGATCTGACACCCTCACACAGACATACATGCAGGAAAAACACCAGTGTGCAAAAAATAAAAATAAACCTTTAAATAAAACAAAACAAAACAAAAAATCTGGTTGGGTGTGGTGGCGCACACCTTTAATCCCAGTACTCAGGAGGCAGAGGCAGGCGAGTCTGAGTTCTGAGTTCCAGGACAGCCAGAACTACATAGACCCTGTCTGAAAAAACCAAACCAAACCAAACCAAACACCAAACAGCTGTGAGTGCAAACCCAGGATCAGAGCTGCGAAGGACGGCTCCTGAACTCACGCTTACTAAGCTTCCTGTGGAAACCCCTGCCAGGGAAAGCGTTTCTCCCACCGTACAGAGCAGGAACTGAAGCTTGGAAGTGACGTCACTCCATGGGAGTCGCACACACCAGTACAGGTAACCCTGGGATGGGACCCAGGGCCCACGCTGTTGGAGACAGTTGTCCCAGCCCTGGCTAAGTGTGAATCCCTGTCCTGGCTGGCTCACCCAGGAAGGCAGAGGGGGATACAGTGCCATTGCTGCGTGCCACCATGACGCTGATGCCCGTCTCTACAAAGGGCACGGAGAAGTCCACGATCTCGGACCGCTCCTCATTGATGGTAAGGGAACCGATGGCCATGTCCGCACGCTGATAGAACACCTGGGGTGGATCGAGGAGTTGGCAAGGGAAGCAGCTCAGGGCACAGAGGCCAGCGCTGGGCAAAGCCTGACCCTGGGAGACAGTGATGATGTGGGACAGGCTAGGAGGTCTGGTTGATGAGTGAGGAAGGGAACAGAGGGGCGGGGGAGGTAAGGGAGAGAAAGCAGAAGCCGGAGCAGGTCTCCTCTACCCCACCCACCGTCCTTCACTCGCTTAAGGCCTAGGGATCCAGCCTCCCAACCCCGCCCCCTTCTTGGAGTTCCACCCTTCAAAAGCCCTCCCCATGAATTCTACCATCCCACGCCCACCTCCCAGGAGTTCCACTCCTAGCCCCTTCTCCAAGCACCCTTCTGACCACCTCAGAACTGGCAGTTCTCTTGGCCCCACCCCTGAAGATGCCCTCAGCCTGGGACCCCGCTTCAGGCAGCGCCCTTACCAAGCCCAGCCGGCTCCTTTGGCCACGCCCCCTGTTCCAGGACGCCCTCCTCTTGGCCCCTGTCCCTAGGATCCTCAGATTCCTCTCCCGCAGGTTCTGTCCCCGCCTCTTACCTCACCAATCATGCCATTCCAGACACCATCGATCTTCTTGCCATGCTTGCCGTTCGTGACCAGGTAGAGGTCATAGCTGAAACCGATGGTGTGCGCCAGCCTCTTCAGAATGTCGATGCAGAAACCCTTGCAGCACCTCTTCTCCGGGCGGGGGGCGTCAGGCGGAGGGCTGCGGGGAGCGACCAGGCTTGGAAAGGTTGGGGACCACTGTTAGGCTTTCCCACGAGGTGAGGGACAAGCAGCAGCTAAAACTACGCCTAGTGCTTTCTTGGGAGCTTGAAGCTTAAGAATTCCTTGGCATCCCCTAGGTCATCCAGCTGGAGGGCTGAGGGGCTGGGGCCTGACCTGCTGTGCTTCTGGGGAGATTCTGAGTCTGAAACATCTGGATCGGGGCTATCACCTGTGGGTACGGTTGAGCTGGCTCCGGCAGGGGACTGAGTCTCTAATGCAGGTGCCGCTGATGGGGTCTGCTGGCTCCACAATGACAAAGGGCCTCTCCTCCAGCGTGGCCACAGTGAGGTGCTGTGTGTCGTCCACTGGCTGCAGGAAGCGGCCGTAGCGGGACCATAGTGGGTACTTGAGGCGGAGGGTCTGCTGTTCCCAGCTGCCCACCTTGGGGGTGAAAAAAAAAGACATGTCATGCTACCTGGGGGCATTCCAGGGTGTCATGGCTTTCTGGGACTGTGGGTCCCAACTTCCTCCAGAATCCAGATTGCTTGCTTCTTCTTCCTTCAGACCAGAACCTGGGCCTTCAACTATGACTTTCCATAGGACCTCAGAGTCTACAGCTGTTTCTCCTCCCTCAGATCCAGGGTCCAGGTGCTCTCCCACAGATGTCTGGAGTCTGGGCCACTCACCACTTCCCATGTCCTGTCTCTGGTGAGGGAGATGACCACCAGTGAAGGGTTCACCAGAAAGCCATCTTCATTGAAGGAGTAGTCTCGATTATCCCAGGTGATGTTCATGAAGTACCTGCCCAGGAGAAAGGGAGGGGCCACATGAGGACCTGGGCTGAGTCTTTTCTATTGCCAGCCAGTCTTCATCTTTGAGTCCCCCCCCCCTTCGTTGCCAGAACCTCCAGGTCCCACACTCTCAGCTTGGTGCTGATACCTTAAAGTCCTTGCATGCCATGGTTTCTCCTGTCCCTGAAACTCCCTATCTGGTGGCTTCCCTCCTGAAAACTCTAAATGCAGTGTCACTTGGAACCTGGGGACAGTTCACTGCCTCCAGGCCTTTGCAAGGGCTGTGCTGTTCCTATAAAACCTCTCTCTCATCTTGACCAGCTCTGATAGGTTGTAAATTCTCAGTTTAAATATCCCTTCTCCTGGGATGAAGCTTCCTGGGCATCTCGGGCTCCTAAACATCGTCACTGTCCTGAGTACAGCATGCTCTCACACCTGGGCTTCTCGGGCTCCTAAACATCGTCACTGTCCTGAGTACAGCATGCTCTCACACCTGGGCATCTCGGGCTCCTAAACATCGTCACTGTCCTGAGTACGGCATGTTCTCACACCATCTCTCTAGTCGGCTGCTCCTGGTCCCTCCATCCAGGCTACCAAGTCCTGTTCTTCCTTCCCCACCTGTCCTCCACCCCGAGAGTCCTGGCGCCTCCCCCTGGCCTCCTGCCTGGCCTGCCAGTCCATATCCCACCCCAGAGAAGTCTTTCTATACCTAAAGCTGATTCTAGGCCAGCCTCCTCTCCTCAGGACTTGCCTTTGGCTCCCAGAATCCCAGAATAGAGTCTAAGCCATACAACTGTGCACACAAGGCAAAGCTTTGGTCCCACCCACCTTCCTGACCTCATTATCTGTTATCTGTTCTGTGCTATGTAGGCTCCGTGTTTGCCTGTCCCCCCAACCCCCTTGGGTCTTTCTACGTGTTTTGATCACACCTGAAATGAATGTCCTCCATATCTGGTGAACATGCTGAGCACCCTTAGACTGAAGCTGACCTGGAAGCCCTGCCTGTATCTCCTTTGGGCCATCCCATCCCATCCACACAGATGGCTGAAGAATGATAGGTTTCAGGCCTTGCTCTTCCCTCTATTTGCTCAGCTCTTCTAGTGCTCAGCTCCATCTACGTACAATGATTTTAAAGAAATGTATGTGTATGGATGTGTGCCTGAGTGTATTTATGTGTTCCACATGTATCCAGGGGTCCAGAAGAGAGTATTGCAGCCCCAGGGATTCTCTCTCTCTCTCTCTCTCTCTCTCTCTCTCTCTCTCTCTCTCTCTCACTCGTGTGTGTGTGTGTGTGTGTGTGTGTGTGCTACCCAATATGGGCGTTGGGAACTCAACCTGGGTCCTCTGCAAGAGCAGAAAGTGCTCTCAACGTTGAGCATCTCTCCAGCTCTTCCCCCATCTATATCATTTTAACCTCTAAGTTTTACCTGCCTGATATGATCTAACCCCTAAGCCTTTTGTCTCACACACCCCCATTTTATTTTCCTCTCCGAGGCTGCCACCTGTGGGCAGTTCTTCCTTTTCTTGCCTATTCACTGCATGCCCCTCATCCTCACTCTCCCTCATTAGACTGTTAGCTATGTGAGAGCAGGGGATTTTTGTGACTATTTTTTTTTTCAGTTTTTTGAGTCAGGGTATCTATCTATCTATCTATCTATCTATCTATCTATCTATCTATCTATCCATCATCTATCTGCCTGTCCTATATGGGCACATATGCTGCTCATACATATATAAGTATGTATGTATATGTATATATCTTTGGCTAGTCTGGAACTCACTATCTAGACCAGACTAGTCTTGAACTCAGAGCTCTGCCTGAGTTCTGAGATTAAAGGAGTATACTACTATACCCAACTTTATTTGATTCTTTTGTGCCAAAGCAGTGCTTGGCACATAGATTCTCAGGAAAAGGTTTTTCAGTGGATGAAGTTTGGCCAGTAGTTCATCCCTGACACTACAGCTTACCCCCCAGTTACGCAGCCTGTATTGGGAGGTTGATTCTCACCAACCAGTTTCCTCTTGGGATGCTGTTTTACAGTGAGACCTGTAGGTTCTAAAATTATGAAGGAGAAATTATGTATTAAGATCTGAACAGAGAGCCGGGCGTTGGTGGCGCACGCCTTTAATCCCAGCACTCGGGAGGCAGAGGCAGGCGGATCTCTGTGAGTTCAAGGCCAGCCTGGGCTACCAAGTGAGCTCCAGGAAAGGCGCAAAGCTACACAGAGAAACCCTGTCTCGAAAAACCAAAAAAAAAAAAAAAAAAAAATCTGATCAGAGGCTGGGAAAGGTGTGTGTGTGTGTGTGTGTGTGTGTGTGTGTGTGTGTGTGCAGAATCAGAAAGACGAAAACAGAAGATGAAAGAGTAGCTGGCCCGGACTTGGCCTCAATTCCTGAAGTCTGTCTGTTCTGTGCATGTTTATCTTTCCAATGAACCCTCTTTCTCCTGGGGAAATTTAAACGAGACTGCTTTTTGTAACCAAAAATGTCCTGGTTGGGCAGGTTTCCTCCCCCATGTTCCCTAAGGCTGCTGTTATCTCCATTACTGCAAGCCTCACACTGTGTGGCCATTATCCCCATCCCTGTATGTCACCTCTTTAGGCCCTTGCATTCTTTGAAGACGGCTGTGGTCTTATTCATCCCTGTGTTCCCAGGGCCCAGCATGAGCTCTAGTTCCTAGCAGGCGCTCAGTATTTATGAACACAGGATGCTTCTCTCACCCTCTTGTTCTGGGGTCTAGATTCCCAAGTCAGTTGTCCACTCTCCTCCCTTAGGTTCTCCCAGACTCAACCGGGCTCAGGGTCCATGGCCTTCCTTCTGCTGCTCCGTCAGCACATGGACTGTGTTCCCCACTCCCAAAGCTCCCCATGGAAGGGATGCTGTCACACCAGTTTTCTTCTAACATCATAGTGTGTATGCTGGACCCATGGTCGCAACAAGGGTGGACACACCCAGCACTTTGCAGTCCATCCAGGCTACATGCAGGGGTGGTATTAAAATATCTAACAGTCAGCACAGCACAGCCACTAGTCAATCAGAATGGGAGTCTAGCTAATCAGCACAGATGTTTAACTAATCAGAATGGATGTGCCTTGAACAAGCAGTATGTCAGTCCTGACCATGTGACAGTGTTCTCAGTACTAAGATGTGGGACCTGGGCCCTCCACATTACTTGACGTTGTTTTTTTCTTTGCTGGGTCGTCCCCCCTTCTCTAGACCAGACTTATCTGCCATGCCTACAACCCAGCTTCTACTGGGCCAAGAGTAGAAAAACAGAATTAGCACATGGAGCCCGTCTCCTGACAACCAGGACTGCCAGACCCTCATCTCTGGGATGTTACACGACAGAGGAAAAACTGGCGCCTCGCACGGGCCACCCCATCACTGCGTCCGTCTTTTTATCACTGAGGCTCATCTCACGGTGGTTTTCTTGTCCAGGCTAAGCTGCTACCAGTTTCACTGCTTTTACTCACAGAACAAGCAAGCAAGCAAACCCAGAAGTGCTGCCAATTAGAACACGATAACTGGGTGAGCGTAAGACATATCTTGATTTCAAAGACATTAAATGTAAAAAAAAAAAATGGGTATTTCTGTTTTAGATATTTTAGCCTTGTTTCCTGCCCCCATCTTCAGAGTGCTGGGATGACGCGTCTATACTGCCACACTGAACTAAAGCTACACATTTCCATTTTTTTTTTTTTCTTTCGAGACAGGGTTTCTCTCTGTAGTTTTTGGTGCCTTTCCTGGAGCTCACTCTGTAGACCAGGCTGGCCTCGAACTCACAGAGATCTGCCTGGCTCTGCCTCACATTTCGATTTTGAGACAGGGTCTCACACAGCCCAGGCTGGCCTCCAAGTGGATATGCAGACCAGGATGACCCTGAACTCCTGCCTCCACTCCTGAGGTACCTAAGATTGCAGTCTTCCACCGCCGTGCCTAGCCGTAAAGTCGTGGAATAATGGTAATAAAGTCTTTGTACACCAGGGGCCTTCTAAATCACCTGGTTAAATCCCAGAAGGGCCACTCGGTTGTGCCCGTCTTACAGAAAAGGAAATGAGCCAGGATGAGCTCCATCCCAGGTCACTCATTACTGAGCACTCCAAGCATTCCCCAATCACCTGTGCAGACTCTCCCCGCGGTGGGTGCGATTCTGGGCGCGGCAGTCATGGCCCAGCTCAGGCAGGAAGCCATAGTCTCGCAGCAGGGCTTGGGCGCCTCTGGCCACCACCGCCACACCAGCAGCCACTCGACGTGCCAAGTCATCACGCCAGCCAGCAGAGCGCACTGCGAACAGCCCCGCAGGCAGTGGGGCGCCTCCTGGCAGAAGAAGAGGCTCCCCAGGGACCCCGGAGCCCCCGCCTCCAGCCAGCTGGGGTCCCACCATGAACCAGACGTAGCCAGGCCCAGTGAGGCCAGCCTCTTCTGCGGCCCGGAAAACAGGCTCTGCTTCCTCGCGGGCGCAGAAGAGCAGGCGGATCTGCGCGCTGACGCTCCGGAGCTGTGCGCCCAGGACGGCCTCACCAGCCCCGGGGTCCAGTGTCAACGCGCCTCGATGCTCCCAGCCCACCAGGCTGCCATCCGTCAGCACCTCGATGTATGACAAGAAGGCCCGATGGCCTGGGGCACGCGTGGTCACCGCCACAAAGGACGTCCAGTCGTACTCCTCCAGCACCTCAAAAATGACCTGCAGCTGCTGCTCTGTGGAGGAGCCGAGCTGCAGGAAGGTGGAGCCCTTCTCCTGCGGGGACAGGGAGGACCAGTGAGCGGACCACAGCTGCCTCCACTGCGGCTGCTTACCAGGCCTGGCTGCTTTTCCTTCTGCAGCCCTGGCTTCGTCTGGGTTGTTTAACCACACAACTGAGTTCTTCCAGGCTCACCTAAAAAACTCACCCTGAACCTTACTCTCATGTCTGAGGGCAGCTGTAGAGACCCAGAAGAAAACTCGGAAGGCCTAGGGTCTCCCAGTCACAGGAGGGGTGGAGCCTGGGCCACTCAGCATGTGGAGGAATACCTCCAGTGAGGACGCCCCGTTTGGAGTTTGTATGAATGAGAAACAGCTTACTGGGGTGAGCTGCTGAGGGTTGAGGGTTTATCTATGGCAGCATGTGATGTCACCACCACGAATTCACCCCACCATCTTTCCCAGCGTCCACTGAGGCACCCTAGCCCCATTTGCAATGAGCAAGACTACAAGACAGCATGTAGTGAGGATGCTGAAGGGTACTCCTCCTCCCAAGTGGAGTAGACTGTCCCTCCTGCCCCCATGTCCCCCATTTCTGTCTGCCTTTGTTGGCCTCTGTTCCTCAGTCAGAACCCTACATAAATGTAAGTGGTCTTTATGGTGTTCTCTTTCCTTTTCTGTCCACACTCCCTAGCAAAGGTCATTTAGTACCATGGGTTTAAATATTGTCTCTAGCACTATCCAGTATGGTGGCCACTAGCCATGTGTAGCTATTCAAATTAAAATTAAACTGAAAAAAAAAAATGTAGTTCCTCAGCTGCACCATGCAAGTGCTCAGCAGCCACCTGTGGCTTTGCAGCTGCCTGCTGGATCGAGCAGACACAGTCCATCTTCATCGCTGCAGGAAGTTCTGTGCAGCGTGCCCAAGGCTCTTATCTGTGGTTACAACTGTTCCCGTGAGCTCCAGACAAAGCCATCCCACTTTCTAGTCACCATCCGCAAACCAGGATTTCCACAAGTATCTCAGGAACTTGCATGTCAAAAGCAGATTTCCTGACTCTTCACAAGCCTCCTCTTCTTTGCACCCCCAAGCCAGAAACCCCGCTCCTCCCCTCCAGGATCTCATATATCATCAACTATACAACAGAAGTGACCCGAACTCCTGCTGCTCTGTCCCCTCCTGAGTGCTGGGATTACTGAATGCACCACTACATCCGGTTCACATGGTGCTGGGGTGGAACTCAGGACCTCATTCACACCAGGCAAGCACTAAAGCAGCTAAACTACAGCCCCAGCTCCATCCTCTCCTTGTTCCCCTCAGGCTTCCCTCCAGGCCACTTCCAAGACGCCCTGCTGCATGCTCTCACTGATCTTAGCTATCTTCTTTCTGATGACCCCCACCCAGTCTCCTCACCACCGCGATTGCACTCGCCTAGACATCTGCAGCTCTCTGGCACATTTCTGCTTCCATTCTCATGCCTTTTGTTTGTTCTCCGAACAGAACCAAAGTGATCGTTTCAGAATATTAATTGGAACGCATCTCTTCTCAATTGAAAAGCTTCCAATGGTTCTACTCTAGGATCAAAGCTAAAGAAAGTCCCCACTGTGGCCCAAGCACAAAGCCCTACAGGAGCAATGCCCAGTGCCTGTCTGAGCTCATCTTCTGCCTTCCCAGCTCTTCATCAGCCGCAGCCCCTCTACCTTGTTCTTTCTCACACACAGAATGCTTCTTCTAAGCTTTGCCCTTAGCAGTTGTACCTCCTGGGGACACATTCCCCAGATCCTCCATGCCTAGCTACCCCTCATCATCTTTCTGGGCCAGCACAGACACCACCTCCTCAGGAGGCTTCTCTTGATTACCATCCAGTGGAGCCTTAGCCTCAGTTATTACGGGTTTCCCTTAGGGCAGATTTCACTACCTGAGTGCAAGTTCCATATGACCCAACCTTCCCCAACTCAGTTTTATAATCCTGAACTTAAACAAGCCCCAGGAAGTCACAAAGCCTTCCTGCAACTACATGCAAACAGCCATCAGATTTCTCCTTTGGCATGTGCCAGTGGTTTGATGCTGGGTACAAGACCGCTGTCCTGAGAAGAGGGTGCTTCCCAGCATGCAGTGGAGACTCACAGAGGACCTCATCCACCCGCAGGGTGTGGCTATAAAGGGACTAGGTCCTGGCATTCATTGTAGCATAGATGGGGTAGTGAGGGTCACACCTTCTCTCACCCAAGGACAGTGAGGGAACTACATGTGTCTCTGAAGGTGATAGGCTACACACAGAGTGAATAACGGTGTTCAGTGAGTCACACTCAGCAGCAATGGAGGCACAAGGGACCATGTGTGTCAGTGCTCCATGGAGGCATCAGCCAGGCCTACAAATCAAGCCAAGAACAAGGATGTTGGACAGAGGTCTTTCCCACAATGTTTTGGACAGACCTGGGAGTCCTAGGATGCAATAGTGATCCAGGTATAATGCCAAAGGTCTTCCTAGCTGGGAACTGACCGGTTTAGGTTCCATCCACCCAGGTGGCTCCATCCTCCAGCCAATCCCACTTCTCTGTTTCGCTTGCTCCATGTCCCTTCTTCTAGTCTGCAAACTTCTTTGGCACCAAAAGTCCACTACAACCCACTGTCCCCAGGCCTCTGGAGGCAGGCCTGTCTTCAGGCCAGTACTGGCACTAGTCTCCCAGGCTGGGCTTGTTCCTTCTTGAACCCAGTTCAGGATCCTCATTCCATACTTTCACAGTTTGACATGCTCCTTCTCAAACCCCACCCCAAGGGCCTACTTCCTCTCTTGGTAAAGTCCTTTCATTACATTGCTTGGACCTAGTCTACCCTCAGCCCTCTCTGCTGATGCCTCTCTCCTCCCTTGAGCACTCGATCTGTTCTTGGGCCCAGTCCGCCATTCATCAGCCCACCTCTCAGAACGAATGGCTCTGCTCTCATTCCAGACCTCCAGGCGCCATCCTTCAGCTGAGCCATCCACC